>ML119838.1:0-94968 GCA_003788565.2 Ascobolus immersus RN42
TGACAATGCTCGAACTCGGCGAAATCAACCCTGAGGATGCCATCTGGACCAATCACAGCCCTGGAATCCTGAGGATGCTGCCATTATATAGGTAGGATGCCATCTGGACCAATCACAGCCCTGGAATCCTGAGGATGCTGCCATTATATAGGTAGGGATGAGATTGATAGACTGAAGGTTGAGGTGGATGCAGCAACAAATCGGAACAATGCGTTGGAAGAAGTCATTACGGATCGCATTACAGGTCTACTTACCGCTGTATATGATTGATAATTCAAATGATGCTGTATTTGAAGGTTTTGAACCTATAAGCTGGCAATCTTGGCGCGAATTATTTAGTTAGTGTTATCTCTCTAGCTGTCGAGATGGCGACCAACAAAATGTACGGGCCTTACAAGAGACCTCCGGCTGTGATTCAAGAGCACTAGCGAGCATTTAATTCTCAGCCTGAAGATAATTAGAAAGACTTTCAGGGTTCGTGTGATGCCCAAAATGTTGAATTGTTTTTGGTGGGAAAGAGGGATGTGGAGTTTTTCCGTGGTCCTTAAAATTTTACGCCGTGCTCACTCGATGTTACCCCCCGTTGTCGACACCCAAAATGTCTTATTGGACCTATTACCAATGAAATCACCCCGGTGCCCAAGTGGGGTAGATGCCCCCAAACTACATTCCCCCCAATCTTCAGCATCTCGGCGCTGATCCCGGCTTTGAACATATCATTCCTCTTGACTGTTCTGGCGACAATTTTCACCCAAACCAGACTCGGCTTCCTCCTTCCTTCAACGACATTTGGGATATTGATTACAATATTTTCGCCTTTTCCTTACCGACGAAGTTCTTGCTCTCTTGGTTACCAATACCAATGCTTATGCAGAAGCCGAAGGCGCTTTTACGCCAAATTGTGGCCGTGTTTGGTGGCCAGTAATAAATCTTTACGTTGCTATGCTTGGGCGAAAGGATATTGCGCGTTGTTGGGGAACTATTACTCCAGTTTGGCAAATCAAGGAGCATATGCCACTCACTCGTTTTATGCAAATTCGTCGCTATTTCCACATCTACGGCCCGACACCTAAACCAGAGACCGAAGAAAATTCCAACGGCCCCGACACCCCCTGGTATTACAAGTCTGAACCTCTTGCAATACTTCTTCGCAAAGCTTTTCAACAACATTTTGACCCTGGGACTTTTGAGCAGTTGGCGAGTGCATGGCACACTAAAAAGGCACAACAAAACACCGAACCCATATCGAAGGAAAACCGATTAAGGATGGCTACAAAATTATTGTGCTTGCTTTCGCTGGATATGTTTTCGACTTTTTATGGTGGTCAGGAGGAAAAGAAATGACCGGCCCTGGATGCGACGGTACTTTCTATCAGCATGCTTATAGATTCACTGCAAAATCCCAAATTACGATTCTCGCTCTTCATAGCTGTCTCCCCTTCCAGAATCAACGCTTCGCAATTTTTATGGACCACTACTACACCAGCATCAAACTTTTCCGATTTATAAGGGAGTTTTGGGGTATCGGCGCATGTGGGACAATTCGAACTGGAGACAGGACAAAACATCGACTTTCCTCAGGCAATCCGGGATTTGAAGGATGGAAAGTTTCCATCACAGGAAAATTGGTCGCGTTATGTCAAGGACTCATCTGGCA
The DNA here is from genome assembly GCA_003788565.2 of Ascobolus immersus RN42. Taxonomy (NCBI): domain Eukaryota; kingdom Fungi; phylum Ascomycota; class Pezizomycetes; order Pezizales; family Ascobolaceae; genus Ascobolus; species Ascobolus immersus. Next base: position 1,658 of record ML119838.1, read on the forward strand.
ACTTCGTGAAGGGACCAAACAGCAAAAAGGTTCTTAACTGGGAGCCAAAACCATCGCATACGGAATACAGATTGCTTCAACAAGAGTGGAATTGGATGGAACAGGTAGTTTTGGAGGGCAGTGTCTTGTGCTGGGGTTGGAATGATAATGCGATCGTCACTGGAATCTCAACTATTCACGCACCGATTACAACCGAGGAGGATTTTACCGTCACCAAGCGAAACTGCGGCAAGAACCCTCAGCCACCAGTTGCAAGGGTCTTTGAGCAGTACAGATCTCGCTATTTGCCAATTCCTGACACTATCAACATGAACGGCGTCGACACACTGCAGACCGGAACCGTGCCAAAATGACAACACACAAGCGTGGGTGGAGGAACTGGCTCCCAATCGTTTAGTGGATGCTCGACACAATGGTGACAAACGCCGGGTTTTTGTACGCGCTTCACAAAAACCTCGACTCTTCATGCAGCATGTCGTGCTTGGATTAATGGCTGATGGCTTTCAGAAGATGCGAAGCCATAATGCCATTTGATCGGGAGTTCACAGAAGACTACAAGGTCTGCTGACTAGAATGATTGGCCATCCTTCTCTACGAATAAGTGCATAGATTATGATATACGTCAATATGGAACAATCTGATTATATTCGATGGCAAGACTCGGACTTGCAGTGAGCTATCCATTTCATCGAGCAGTCTGCTACGCTTTTCGGGTGGGGTGGTGCCATTTTCTTCCAAACGGGCAGAAACCTGTGGCACGACTACTATGGTGCGGAAAAGGCAATCAAAATGATTGTTCCGTGTCCAGAAAGTACGTTATCGTAGATTGACCCACGCTCTGCATGCTGGTGCATCCTTCTGCTGTACTACAGCATGTGCAGAATTTTTTAATGACTGCCCGTGAAGTGGAGAGGATAATATAATTGTAATCATACTGAGGTGGAGTAAACTATTGGAGTTAACTCCAAACACTCCCTAACTTGAATGATGCCCAGGTAACCCCATAAGAGTTTCGGTTACGGTTCGCAGTAAATAGCATTCCCATCCTTCCCTTGAGCCACTCCCTAAGCCGGGAGGGACGGCCAGGCCTAACCTGAACCCCTCCTAACCCTAACCCGTACCCTCCTAACCCTCCTATAGCAGTAGAGTTACTTGTAGGTAACCAGAAGAGATGATATCAGGTGGTAATAAACTTTTTAATATAATACCGTAGCAACAAGTTAGAATACACAGGTATTCGATAAAGACTGGTTTGTAACCAGGGAAATCTGATCTACATTTACTCTGAATTAATGGTGCTCTTATTTTCTGCCTGAAAGATATCTCTAGCAATCTCCGTGAATGGAATGTCAATGGTTTGATCTGATACCACTTCTGGAATGTTATAGTTATCTTTATTGGGACAAAACTGACTACTTTTGATAATATCTCCTTGTTTAAGATAAACAAATGGACGTAGTGGTATACTCAGGACACCGGGATTGACGATACCATTTCCAGACACAACCTCTATGTCATGTGCAACAACAGCTTGATTGTCGTCCGCTTTCTCTAGTATAACCAGTCGCATAGGCTTATATTGCCCATTGGTAGATGAGCATCTATCAGGTGCAAGCTTTGGTGCTAAGTATATTCCAATCGCCCAGTAAATCATACTGCTTCCACCCTCAATCCATTTCTTGAGCTTTTTGAATAGACTAGAGTAAGTTTGTTCTGTTGCAATTTCCAGAACTACAGAGGGGTAAAATTTGCCATAAACAGCTAAAGAAGTGGATGTGAACCATTGATTCTCTGGGCGAAGTGTCATCTGCTGAAAATCACTAGTTTGTTGTCAGTGGACTTCGGCATAATTACATCTGGAACCATACATGCCGCCAGTACAGATAGATATATTCGACTGCCCGCCCTGTATAGGCGTAAACATGTCTCTATACTGTAACGGAACTAAACCTTGTACTCGCTGGAAAATATTTGTTATGCATTCTCTTGTATATAAGTGAAATGGTGTTACAACCTTAATGCGAAGCTGTCCGCAGTATTCATCGTAGTCCCATAGAATGTCAGCTTCCGCTTGCAGCGTATTCGTAACAATACCCCTCTCAAACTCGCCATATTCCGCTCTTGTAAGAGGAAACATGTAGAAACCAGCTATGGGTGTTGCATGCGGTTTCTGTTTACTTCCTATTGTAAATGCTGTCCATAAAGCCCGTGTTGTCTCCTTGCTGTAACATATAGACCTTTTCAGTACCCTGGAATGTAGCCTTGCCTTTTCCATCTTTACACAAGTTTAATATTTTATTCCTGGTCCCTTATCCTGTGCCGAATTCTATGCGAAAGTAGGGCCTTGTTGCTTTACCCACAGCACTCTCAGCTCTCCAGCGGTGAGTTTTCTTGTACCACGAGTGCATAGACACAAAGTAAGAGATGATGAAGATGCCAATCATTTAGAAAGCCATAACTACAAGGTGCGGAGTAACTAGTATGTGCCAAGCTCCCATTGTTGCACTATTGTTTGTCCTGCCGCATTAATGGAGGAAACCAACAGAACGAACAAGGACATTTTACCGCGGGCAATATTAATTCACTATAACCTTCTACATGGGGTGGATGCTTGGTAAAACAAGTGGAAATCTGCATAAGCTCCACTTTCAAATTTTCACTCGGCATGTTGGACAAGTTCTTCCATCCCGAGAAACATTCGCATGTGTAATTTCAAATTTTCATCCACTTTGGATGGAGGTCATGATGAGCATGTGCTTGTATAGATTTTATTTGGTAGGGGCGTTCAAACCATGGCATGGGAAAGAGTGAAACTACACTACATGAAAGAAGATCATTATAATTGCAATTTGTAAAAAGAAACGTTCACATGTACGTGCCCCTTATCCTATGAAAAACAGTACCACTTCACCATGTTCATTTGCTCACATATGTAGGTATATTCAAGAGACGAACTATCAAACTGCAATGACAATGTTATACTAGAGAACAAAAACACACCTACCAGATAACGGAATTGAAGCCTAACAAAAATAAATTGTTTGGAATTCTTCCAGATTTTTAATACCTCTGGATACAGGTGCAAGGCACAGTTCGAGTGGGTAATGTTTGCTTAGTAAAAATGCCAGAGAATAAAGCTGAGGATTATTAGTTCGGGTCAAATTCGGGATGGGGAACTGACATACGCCTTGAATTGAGTTATGTTATTTTGATGAATGGGAAGTCACAGCCATCGTTGTCAATTTGCCGGTGGTCGGTTAGCAACGTCGTTCCAAACGTAGCATTCCAAACAAGTGTTCCAGACTCTTATATTTGTGCCTTATTCGTCTGAATTGGGCTCTGGTGTCTTTCCGCCTGTCATCAGGACCAGTGAATCTTCGACTGCCTCAGATGTGCTCCTTTCCATGTCTACGTGTGGTATCCAATCGCTGTCTGAGATTGAATCGAGCTCTCGTAGCTTGTACTGATGATTCAACTAATCACGTTAGCGTATAGCCTATTGATGGTGTGCACGTCACTTACACGGAAAGTTGTCCACTGTTTTGGTTTGGTTATTCGGAGTATAAGCCCCGAGCCTTGACACGAATGAAGCGCTTTCGTAAGCTGCCTCTGTTTCGTCAAGGGCCTGTATGCACGTTTGCTGATTCCCATCTCCGTATACTCCAATGTGTCGTGGTCCCTATCGAATCCAGCAGTTGTGGTTTCATGCAACCAAGCCAATAAATTGTTGAATTTGTCAATTACAGACAATGGCATAAAATGTTGCTTATTGACAAATTCGCTTTCGATTACATTTACTGAGATAGAAAGACTCGAGATCACCGGACCGCTGGCGTTTACCGATGGGGGCTGTTCTTGTGCCTCCAAAGCTTTCGTTGTCGATGAACTTGTCGCTTCCGTGGAACATACATGTGTATTTGGGTTGCTGGATCCTTGCACGGATGCAGAGGATGTGGGTGACGTGGGAAGGAACTTGGGTGCAACTGAAGTGTGTTGATATGTGTCGAGCTGATCAGTGATCTGCTCCGTCGTAGGAACAAGACGTTCGGGCATTAACGGTCCTTGATACAAGGTTGCTAGTCACCTGGTTAGACACAGCAATAGTAACAGAGACGACGGGATGACTTACTAATACTGGATGGCGGGCCTCCATCCCTTTGCTTTCGTGGCCATCGCGGCTTTCGTATTTTATTCGTCTGCAGTTCTGCATCCCGACGAGACACTGTCTGTTTACTGTGTATTTGCCGTTCTGGCCTGATGCGTGTGTTTTCAAGCAGCGAGCGCCGATTGTGTATTCTTTGGTCCAGTAGCCGGCGAGGGCCACGGGAGGTGGACTTGTCAGAGAGTCTATCTGATGCATCCGCCATGCTGGCCGGTTGGAAGTCTCTGCGGCTACTCGTGCCACTATTCGTCGTACATGAGTATTCACTACAGATCGCATTCGCGGGGTTACGAGTGCTAGTCTGTTGTGGTTCTTTATGGGACCGAGTCAGTAAATGGCACCCAGATGAGATTGTCAATTGGTCTGTCATACCTATTATAGCGCCGTTTATCCCTTTAATATTTCCAACATTTGCACCATCCATTCGAACACTTACAGGTGCTGTAGTAGGTAGCTCGGAACGGAATGCCGGGGCGACCACCTCTGTGTGTTTCGCTCTATTTGGCATCGGCCCTGCGGATAGGCTTTGTATTAATAGAAAACAAAGGAGGAGTGAAAGCTTTGTAGACGCTTTGTGATTTCTTTGATTTTCCTGTGCGGGGCCATAGAAGAAGAGTACAGAATAGTTCGGTTCCAATATCGCAACACTAAAGCCCTTGGCATGCTGCAGATCAGAATACAAAAGTTATTTGTTGTCAATAGTGGTGAGGGACAAAAAGGTAGTGTACAAGTACATCATGCAAGTGTGGACAAGTGGAGAGGCGGCCATCGGTCACTATTGATTTGCTAAAAATGCACAGCCAACTTGCATAAAATATAAGCATCTCTCCGAAGCTGCACCAGGATCTCCCCAATCTTCGACAGGTCCTACTGGGGATCGAACCCAGGTTATCAGAACTCCCACATCTCACATCTGTTTGATCAGAATCTGATGTGATACCGCTACACTATATTAGAGTCTGTTAGGTATACTGTCCCGAGGACCACAGATGGTATTTTAACTGTGATGTGACAACGGTCAAGCTCATCGCGACGACATAGAGGAAATGATGGAGAACTCGGAAAAGTGTTCGCTTCGTAAAGTTTGTGACATGGCAAACGAGGCCTCATCAGTATCACCATTCAGAACAACGATTTAGACGAAGGATGCATGAAGATGAACAATCATACACTATGTTAAAATCACTCCACAAATGAACACTATGTGGGAATTCCTGTCATGGCAGAGGACGAGCCTACAGATTGATTTATAAAGTGTTATATCGCAGATTGCAAGCACTCCTATTCCAAATAATCTAAAGAAAGACACGGTTAAATCTAACGTAATGTTGTCCAGAATTGCATCCATTAAATGAAGGATTTCTTTTCGAGTTACCCTCGTGCCAGATTATGATGGTAATGCCAGCAACTTAGTTGTAAAAAATCTTAGTGGTTCAAACATGGTTGCAGGGAGACAAAGGTACGACGAGGGCAGTCAAGTGGAATATTTACAACATAATTCCTCCACCTGATATGGAGCTCGGAAATTGGACGGTTACGAGATGTGCCCGTCGGTAGATGAGTCTAACCCGGTCCAGAAGTTGCACCGTACTGGGCATAGTTTTATGAATTTGCTGTAGCTCGATATGGTAGATGTGGACTCCCAGTAAGCTTTTCGAAAACACAGTAGTACAGGCGATGAGGGTAGCTTGACGCCAAGAAAGTAACACGGTCGGAGTGGGGACATTTCGTGACAATCCGCCCACACGGAGGTTCTCAAGGCTATTTACACCGACCGCAAAGCCACGGTCAAAGTACAAGGCCGTTTTTCCGATGCTTTCTCCGTGGTTCAAGGCTTGGGACAAGGTGACCCTCTCTCTCCCATACTTTACAACCTCTATGGTGCAGATATCGACACCTCTCATGCCGACGATCCCTCTCTGGCTGGAGTTTCCGTTCCGGACCTCCATCTCGCAGACGACGTGGTGGATCTCTCCCTCACTTTGCCCGGTGCGGTCTGGAAAACTCAACACCGGATTAAGTAATTTGCCGCCCGCAATCTTTCCATCTCGATACCCAAAGGATGGCATTTCATAGCCGGAGACCACCGATATGTCCCACTGGATCAACGCGTTACCATTCCTGTCAAGACCGCCACTATGACCTTACCTCGTGTTCCCGAGGCTCTTTTGAATGGTTTCACCTTGGTTCAGGATGTTTGGGAATGCCGATGGAGGACGTCAGCTGAAGCTACTGTTAGACGGCAATTGACTCGAGGTCGTGCTGCATTACATCACCTCATCGACATTTATCGCCTGGGATCCGTCGGTTCGGTCAAACAACTATGGTCTGTCTATACCACCTCTGTCACATCGCAATTCAACTATGCTGCTGAAATCTCCTTGGGAATCAGTGCCGTGTTGGACGATGAGTTGGACCAGTTCCACCGAGACGGAGTTCGTTTTGTCATGGGTGTCCACGGTAGAGCAATCACTACAGTGCTCTACAAAGATCTGGACACTATCCCTCTCTCTCTCAACGACGTACTCTCCTCGCTGTCTCTTATCTTCAACATCTTCTTACAGCTCCCCACATGGCGCCCTCCGTCCAAGAGATGTTCCTACAGTATCATTCCAAATACGGCTGGCTCCGCACTCTTCGACAAGTCATCAAATCACAGTTTGACGACATTACCCCTCTTGACTGCACCACACCAGAGACACTGATGGCCTCTATCCCCACCACTCTCTCTCTGCTCCCCAAACAGGCTCGCCTTCAAAATGATCGCAAATACCAGTCCCAAGTCCTCACAGCCAGTCGCCTGCTACTTCACCGCAACTACGGCAAACCTTGGATCCAAGATGTGAAACCATACCTACACATCATGCTCCCCTATGGCCGCGCTATCGCACGTCTTCGAGTCTCGGCACACAAGTTGGAAGTCGAACGTCGCCGATACCACAACCAGGTTGCTCGTGAAGGTCGACTCTGTCAGGACTGCGCCCTCTTGGATCAAGTAGTGGTAGAAGACGAGGAACATGTCGCTCTAGACTGTCCATCCTGGGCTCGCTGGCGAGACGGCATGATCAAGGCAGCTGGACTAGATCAATCTACTCTCTCACGCAAACAGTTCATGGCGGCGATGATGGACCCCAAACCAGGTGAAGCTTTAGCCGTGGGAGCCTTTTGGCACAGAGTATTTGGCAAGGTGGACAAGAGATGGACATAAAAACAACGAATGGCCTGGACACACCTGGGATTACTGGACGGAATATGAGGATTCAAGGATATGGAATTTGGTTAGTGGATATGGAGTTTATTGTTTTTTCTTTTTAAGGTTATCAGGTTTTGGCGTTATACGGGTGTTACGGTTATCAGGGATTCGGGCTATACAGGAGTTATTGTTATCAGGAACTGGCGTTATACGGGTGTTATTGTTTTACTTTTTTGAGGTTGCGTTCCTTTTTTTATGGGAAGTCAGGGTGGATTTCTATTGGGTCTGGTATCTTCTTAGCATCGCGTCACCCTCAGAATAGATTTAGCGCACAAATAATGACAATGTTGCATGATGTTAACCCTCAGGGCGACACTAAAACAAAACAGAGTTCAGTTGCCCATGCTTCGTAGCACTTGCAGTTCACACCACGGCATGCAAATCCTAATCGCAGGAATAGTCTTCCAACAACCTCTTTACTGCCATTGATTTTATGTAATCATTTACTTTCCAGACTACTTTCAATCGGTACTCAAATTCAATCGATTGTAAATTCTCTTGGGATAAAAATTAATCCATGTTGTGTTTTTCTTATTTGTGAAACATTCTTGAGATCTCGCATATCGCTTAACGCCCCATCTTTACATATGCTTGTGATCATCATTTTCTCGTCGAGTCTTCAGACTTGCAGACTGAAAGGTATCTTCAGGAACATGTCACTCGCGCTCAATCCAGTATCTTGTAATAATTATACAATGCGAGAAGGCAATCTGCTAACTTCTTGGAGTATTGTGAGTTGGTTTTTTTTTTATTCCATATTCATTCGGCCTATATTAAATGCTCCAGCTGCCATTCCAACAGTCAACAATTACCTACCCTCATTCAAGCACGCAAAACAATAGACCGCCATATTTTCCATGTTCGTTTCTAAACTCCTAATCTATCTGACCCTCTTTCGTTACCTAATCAGAAAAATACTAGACTTATGGACAGCACCACCGATCGCATCGGCGATACTCGATGTCGCATGCTTCTGCCAGATTCACCCTAATGTTTGCTTGCATCGGCCAATCTACTTGCCTTTCTGGCAGCCAAGCTGCGAGGCCTTGGGGAACCACAGACTACCCCTACTTCATCGAAGACGACATTCCCCTGACTTCCTGTCCGTAGCGAAACCGCCAATTGGCAACAACCTCGACTCTATCCCTTCTGGATCCTTCCCAACTTCCAATCGGCCGCATGCCTGTTAGTACGGGCAAACTGGCGACCCCAGCTTGACAACCTAAAGGTATAGCGTTCGAGTTATTCTCACTCCCGCATCGAAAGCCATCATGGGGGCCAGATTGTCAGTACAGTGATACGGACTATCCGGGAAAATGGGACCCTTGTTTCGCAGGCGATTTTAATTCGATATTTGGTGGTCATTGCCTTGTTTATACAAGTCTAGAAGGAGAAGAAGAGGATAAAAGAGAGCTCCACGAGTCTATCGCATGGGAGAAGAAGTTACAAGTTGTAGTGACCAGTAAAATACGACAGACACATGCCTTGAATTGTTCCATCGCTCACATATCTACACAATGTTAGTACTCATCTCTAGATAAATTACTACTACCACTACTAACTTGCCAAAATTCCCTTCCATGTTTCACTAACGAAAGGGGCACTCACATAAATTTCCCAGGTCTTGGCACGCATACACCCACACGCAATTCCCTGGCAGAAAAACTCTCATCGATCGATTGTTGTTAGTGGACGGGTCGGGCTATTGTACCGAATATGCTGCTGACAGTTGATCCATAGCGTTGGTCACTTCAATTCGGAAAACAATTCGATGCAAATGCGATAACAATACCCAATTTTGAGGACCTTTATAAAAAGCACATACAGCCAACTCCTATTTTCTACAACCACGCTTATTATACTGCAAATCATGCAACGATGTCATCCATGGACGCCATACTGCATACCATCCGTGTTAGTTTTGAAGATTATATAAACATCATACTTACAAGAGGTCAATCCTGCCAAACTGGTGGGTTAGCTTTGGATCCGAAAAAATTTGTTTCCTCAATGTACTATCAGTAAAATCAAGCTGTATGGCATCCCAGTGATCAACACCGTTATGTTGAAGGCCAATAATCGGGATGCTGGTATCAACCATCCATTCCTCTATGATTCGCATGAAATCTACATTAAAGGACTCGGTACTTTTGTTGACACTTGGGTAAAAGAGAGAACCTTGTACATGCTTTTTAGTTCGCACGTCAAGATGTATTGCAACCACAAATGTCTATTACAATCAGTACAGTTATATGTAACATCCGCAAATCGTACATTAAAAAAATCTGCTGTCAGCATGCAATGTAATGGACTTTCATACCAAGTGAATTGGGGTTCGATCCCTCCTGGCTTTTGTGTGCCCATCGTTGCTGTAACTAGCATACGAATGCCTTGGACCTCCTCTTCTTTGTTCTTTGTAAAAAGATGTGCCAAATATACCCTTCTAAACCTCAACAGATGCATCGCAAGGTTGAAACGAACATCCTGATAGTCCATAGTATGTGCGATTACTACTCCAGACTGTTGGAGCCCCTGCATAACACCAGAAAATCCACAATTTCCATCCGCCTTCATCTTTAAGATGCTTAGATTAGGCAAGTACCCTACTTATATATACCAATTAGCTGGAGCCATGTTTAACTGGATCCTTTTCTCTACTCACACCCCTTTGAGATATTTTCAGCTTTTGATGTGTACGTAGAACCTTCTATAGCTGGTACCACGTCTGCTCTGCTGGTTAGTAACTGCCATTTACATGAGCATTAACACTATACCTATATTATCTGACTTTTGATTGTATGTATTTTGGATTGGCTCTCCCAACGTGTTACATTCATGCTTCTCTCCTCTACTCGCTTCCTCTTGCTGAACATTCACACCTACCAGAGGATTGATTGTTTCGCTGTCCATTATCATCAGGGCAACGTTTCCTGCAGTATCGCCTAAAGTTCCCACTGTATTTACACATTCGGGTCGTGCCGTCACAGAAGAAACTTGCTTTTTCCAGTTGAATGTTCGACCCTGATCTTTCTTGTTGTATAGCAGGATCTTGCCCATCCCACTTTCCGTAATCTGCACATCCGGCCGACCAGCCACTGCTCGGAATTGATCTCCAAATTCGATAGAAATAATCTTCTGAATTTCAGCATCATTAAAACCTATCCTGACCATCAAACGATAGAGTGAAGATTCTCCGCTTTCAATCTTCACCTTCAGCAAGGGGAAGAAGATGTGCTCGAGAAGATCCGCATCTTGAAAGGATAAATAATATTCATCAAGAAAAGACTCCACTTTCTTTCTTGCTGTTTCTTGGTGGTCGGCAGACTCTACTCGATGTTTCATCTGCAGAATTTTCCTTTGCGCCTGTGCGCCAAATGTTAATAGTCACTAATCGACAAACTCTCAAGTTGAAATCTGCTTATCGCTTTAACTTGGCACACAGTTCACGATTTAACTACACCGACGGGCCAACCCCGTTAAAGTTAAAGGCTAGTGCCGTCTAAATGGGTCCAATGGATGCGGTTAATGGTGATTTTTCTGATGGTGCTATGGGTGACGACAACGAAAGCATCTCACCGCTTCCGTCGCCGCCACCTTCTCCCATCACATCTCATGCATTCAACGAAAGCATCAGTAACCCTAAGCAAACGCATACTACTGCGGATGTTTGCAAAGAACTTCTCAATAATTCGAAGTTTTCAGACTGCAAGATTATTGTGCAGGGCTGTACTTTCTACGGGCACTGGTTTTTACTCATCTCCCGATGTCCATACTTTGCACTCATGCACAGAAGTCAGATGCGGGTATGTGTTTGGTTCATGCTAAATACCTCATGAACAACTGGCTAAACTTTCGTAGGAATTTCAGGACTCAACGATAAACATAAGCGACGAAAGCCCAATGGACATCTACAGGGTTTTGAGTTTCATATATACATTGGAGTATCGACAGTTTGGCGGGGATTTTTACAAGTCCAATAGACTCAAGGCATATGAAACGCGTGGTGTCCTGCAGACGGACGATATCCTACATGCTACCTCTGTTAACATACGCATGTGCATCATTGCCGATAAGTATGACATGCCTGATCTGGAAGTGATTGCCTGCAAAAAGCAGACAGATCTTTTCAGTCTCGTCAAAATCGCAAATTCGAAGTCTGAATTTGAGTGTCGGGCATGCATGTGTCGGCAAATCTATCGTTCGACCCAGGACTACGAAGGCTCCAACATTCGTCAGTTAGCAATGGCTCAAATGATGTCCCTGAACTCACAAATGCTCGCATCTGGGTACGAGCTTGCCAACCTCAGTGAAAAAAAGCACTATGTAAAGTTGCTCTCGGAGCAACCTTCAGCTGCACAATCATTGCTCGTCCAGATGTGGGATATTCTGCATTTGAAGGATCAGCGCATCAATCAGTTGGTTCTGCGAACCAAACAAATGACCGAAGACAATGAGCGTCTGCGGGCAAAAGAAAGGCAAGCGACGAGGCGTTCGGAAACCTTGAAGGAGATGTTAAAGGAGCGTGAACGTTATATCGACAAGTTAAAAGGAGAGATGAAGCAAGCAGTCTAGTATGACCTTCCTATGGCAGCACACCTTGCGCATGGTTCAGCTACGAAAGCAGTCTGGTATGACTTGCATATGGTAGCACACTTTGCGTATGGTTCAGCTACGAAAGCAGTCTGGTACGACTTGCCGATGGCAGCACACTTTACGTATGGTTTTGCCACGAGAGCAATCTTCTGGGCATCGGGCGACCGAGCCATACTGCTCGCATTTAATTTTCTGTATATACTTGACAGAGACATGTAGTGGATAATAATAATTTCTAATTTACATTTACTCTGTCGTGTTTCAACCAGAACCAGTGTTTCCAACCGTGCAGAGAGAGCAGAGGAAGAGGTCGCTTGGCTCGGTCTGTCAAGCTCGACCGAGCTCCATCAGAGCAAGACCAACACCAAAAGGTTCAATATTGTGATCAGGTGACTACAAGATCCTCCTCCTCACCCTCAAAAAAGTACCCCACTACCCCCCAAACGGGTTAGAAACTCACGTGCCCGAGCTCCGTCTAGCTCTGGCAGAGTGGTAGAGCAGAGCAGGACCTCCCTCTGCTCGATCTACCAGGCCATAGAGCTAGGGTCATGGCAGAGCCTGGCAGAGCGCGGCCGAGCTCTGCACGGTTGGAAACACTGACCAGGACGGAGTCCCTGCCCAGCTCTTCAACATGGATACCCATTTATTTGATCCGTTGGTTTAACCACATGTCACGTTCAACCCAAGAAACTTTCTTCTTTTATTCCGGCAACATGCTACAGCTTTTGGTCACATTGACTATTCTGAGAACAATCCAGTCAAGCGCCCTTCGACCAAACTTATCGCGTATCGCAAAGGAGCGCAGCTTTTGAATGGAACATACGCTGTTGGATTGGATCCATGAGGAAGAAAGAGAGGTATTGGGCAAACGCTCTATTCCGCTCAGCCACTTCTTGTATGTCAATAATCTAGTCAAGAAGCTCGAAAAGTCAGACAGACTCATTCCAATACGTTTCTCTCTCCTCTCCAAGGTCGTCCCGATTGACTTTTCGGAATACCAAAAGGAAAATCGAAGTCGCCTTCATTTTCAACGCCAACGTCAAGAAGGAGACGGGGTCAGCACCTGATGCAGCAGGTCGTGCGTGCAGCACGCAATGCACACCAATCAAGCAGTATCAACCCTGCAGCAGCACAAGACAAACGTGCCAGAATCAAATACCAATGGCACGCTGGAGATCATTACAAATGAGAGTCTAGAAAGTCTGATAGAAAGAGATCAAGATGTTGCATCTATGGTATTCGATGCAGGGCTGGATATACACATGGGATATGAGGAGGCAGAATAATTGGGTGTAAACAAGAAGCCCCCCCCTTTTGTGTAGACTTGCATGCTTACACCGGATAGCAAACAATTGCGCTATATATAGATGGAAAGGATACGATAGTTTATTCAAAACCTCCTCGTCTGTTCCCTCCACCCTGTCACCGCTGTCACTATTTCCATTCTCCGAGCCCTCGTCTGCCGTAAATGTAAAGTATGTCTTGGATATATAACCCTTCCCAATCGACTTACTAGTTGTTTTTTTATTTTTGTTTTTTTCGCAGCTTTAAAACTTTACAGCTTGCGTCGCTTCCCCGAGTATTGGGGTTTTAGTTTTCCTAGTCCACCAACGCCCATCTTGGTTCCTTCCTCTCGCGTCACCACGGCTTGTCCCGAGTTTTCAACTTGATCATTTGGCTTTAGTTGCATATGGGTTGTACAACTTGTCTCTTGCAGATACGTACTGGCTGGACGTGGTGTAGCTGGAACTCTACGTTTGCCACTGTAGCCTTGCCCTTTCGCTGTTGAAAATTGGTTACTGCTCTCGTTGCTATGTATGATATTCGAGGCGTCTCTGGATCTGGAATCTTGCGGCACACGTCGTTTACCACTATATCCTCGTCGGGTACTGCTTGCGGTGTCATTCTTGCAATCCATTTCTATCATGTCCTTTGTTTCCCTGAGGAGGCTCAGACTGTGCTGTATAGTCGCATCTTGTGTGGTCTCTTCACTGCCTGATCTATCCCAGTATTTTTTACGCCACTCGATTATGTCTTCCCATTCTTTAACTTCAGCATCGATATCGGGTACCACCACAACAGAGTCGACAATAAGCTGCTTCTGACCGTAGCATTCTGACACGGTACCATTAACCTTAAGACATGTTCCGTATATAGGATCTGGATCAAACTTCAAGCGCGATTTATAAATAACACAGTCGATAAGCTTAGTTGAAGAGTCGTCTACTGGTCACGGTTAAGTATCATATCTAGACATCAGTTGAGACAAACTCGTCAGAATCACTTTTGGGCCTGCTTCCGTGGCATATAGAAGACATCCAACTATTTGAGCCTTCCTAACTGAATTCATCCCATTAAACCATTCAGGTTTACTTGCCACTACAATCTGTAAGCATGTACAATTGGTTCGGATTTCGGATTTACATGTTATACCTATTCGTTTCTTCAGGCCGTGTAAATCCTTGGCGGTAATTTTCCAGTAACCGTTACAAGTTGCCAAATCTTCACAGCGGTCCTTGCTGTTCATTGTACGTATTATCATATCGTTTTTAGTTGCCTTATCGGTGGGTAGCTAACTAACTATGCATTTGCCTTGGCAAGTCTGGCTCTACCCTCTCATACCTGAACCTTGGCGAACGTCTAAACCTCTTCTATATTTCCACACGCCAATGTTACAATGCTTACTGCCTTTACCGGCTCCTGCTCCGTGCTAACCAGACGGCGGGGGGTGCGACGAACAAAGAGAGGAACGATGCATTATTCTACAGGTTATTCTGCTGCTGAGTATTTGTCGCTCAGCTCATACTAATATAAGTTAGCAGAAGTGATATGCTATTCACGAAAAAGGTAGGTAACCTGCCAGCGAAGATGTTAATTCTATATATGAATCGCAGTTTTAAGTATGGGATTAGCAATCGCCTCACTCAATCCAGCGACCTGCTTGCTTTGTGGATTTCCCGCAGTCTTTTGGCAAGACCATATGGCGGAGTATCAGCAGTTTCTTTTGACAGCTCGATATGGCCGTTGAGATCTGGCCAGGTCAGAATTCTTGAAATTAATCTGTAGCAAGGTCATTGAGTTTTGAGTTTCCTCCTACTTCATATTGCATTGTACTCACCCCTCGCCGTCTGGTTAGGGTTCCTAACTAGACGGCAGTGTGATGGCCGTCTGGTTGGGAACGCCGTCTGGTTAGCACGGAACAGCTCCCATAAGAGCGGTACATAGGGAGCCCTAGATATACTGTTATTTCTCAGCCACGTATAAGCACACCTGTACAAAGTAAGAAGCTTTGCTCTTATCACAGCCTTTGGCACTTGCAGAGGCGAGTAGGCCCAACACGAGCAGATAAACGGCTTCTTCACATTAGGTCTGTCTACCATGGAGTACAAAGAGTTTGAATGGATTTCCCGCACTAGGAGGCAAAGGATCAAGTGGGGATATAGTTAAGGAATGATACATGCTTAAGAAGTTCAAAATGTTGCTTCACCCGCTAAATTATCCATAGGTCGTATTAGACGTCGCTATTTGGTAGAGTTATACCTTCATGTAAAGGGCTAGACCTTTGTAGCTGTTCGTTACTTCTTGGTTCTGTCGATTCCGTAAACACGACATTCCTAGTCCTTATACCCTTCTCCTCTTCCACATAGCTCCTCTCTTCTTTTCCAAATGTCTGCCTTACTCTTTGCAATACTGTGATTACCTCCACTGGCTTTCCAATGTCACTGTCACAAGCGAGTTACGGAAAAAATCTGCTCTGCTCTTCATCTGCAGGCTGAACCGCTGGTTGAACACACTTGGCAAGATGCGTCAATTCATTTGTCTAATTCAGAAAGAATACTAAATATTAATTCAAGTGTGCATATGATCTACCATAGAAGGGAGGATAAGAACTTGCTGCTTGCCGATCCGCTTTCTAAAGGTTTAGAGATCGAGTATCACATGATAGGCTGCTAGGTTAGTTCAAAAGTTTAGAATCAGCTTTGGAGATTTTCATAAACTTCAAGAGTATTCCTTCATTAGCAGCAATATATTATCAAGTACCAAATTTAACTTTTATTTATCTGCAGACTTAGTCTCCTGAATGTTCTTCAATCTGCTTTTCTGCAAATCATCCCATAAACCCACCAACTCTCGTTCCTTCATGTTCAATCGTTTTTTGTTTGCAGTCCACCATACGAGTGCCTCATATTTATCAAACACTTGTGCTCCGAAAATGAACTGCCACCCAGCTTCCGTCAACTTTACACAGTATTCTGCAACCTCGAAGGTCGTTGTCAATGGTAATGCTAATCTTTTAAACATGGCGAGCATTGAGTCTTCTGATCTCCAGGCTCCCATTAGGAAAAAGAACGGTTTGTTATCCATAATACGTATAGGATCTGACGCACAGCATTCAAGTCGATGCTCACGGTACTCAGTCCATTCATGCCTCCCGGCCAGACTAAGTCCATTTTGCTCATCCAGGTGCCGTGTGAAAACCGTGTTGGAGGGATATGGTATATCTGTGTTGCTTCCGGCATCTCGGGTACTTATTTTAATGTGTTCTGTATTCGTTGCCTTTGATGCAGTACATGGAGAAGGCACATTACCACATTTATCTCCTTCGTCGACGAGCCTCATGTCTGGCTGTCTAGCTGGTAGCACCTGAAAGAAGTCGCTAATAGTTTTTGTTTTTTGCAAAATGCTACTGCTCGACCTCTTATTGTTTTCTTTACTCGTCCGTGTCGTTTTGGGGGTTACTGCCGCACTACCTTCCTTCCCAGTTATGCGGGATTGCTTTCTGCGCACATCGGCACCCGATACCGGTCCTGACCCTTTAGTAATCTTCCCGGCGAATCCTTTGAGTTGTGCCTTTGAAGTCGTCTTATTGCCTTGAGTCCGATCACGGCTTTCGTTGCCGGTTGTCAATGCCGTGATGTCTTTCAAACATCTCGACCTTTCTGTGTTTGACCTATCCTGATTTGCTCTGCGGTAATCAAAGCTCTCGTAGCCGTCTATCCCTGGTGTGTCGTCTTGCAAGCAATATGATTCTCTGGCGGCATCTGGGGCAGCGCCGTTGAGAGCTTGAGACTGATCACGGCTTTCGTTTCCCGTTGTCAATGCCGTGATGTCTTTCAAACATCTCGACCTTTCTGTGTTCGACCTATCCTGATTTGCTCTGCGGTAATCAAAGCTCTCGTAGCCGTCTATCCCTGGTGTGTCGTCTTGCAAGCAATATGATTCTCTGGCGGCATCTGGGGCAGCGCCGTTGAGAGCTTGAGACTGATCACGGCTTTCGTTTCCCGTTGTCAAAGCCGTTATGTCTTTCAAACATCTCGACCTTTCTGTGTTCGACCTATCCTGCTTTTCTCTGTGGTAATCAAAGCTTTCGTAGCCGTCTATCCCTGGTGTGTTGTCTCCCAAGCACGTTGGTTCTTTGGACGCATCCGTGGCAGCTTCATTAAGAGCTGGCGTATCTATACGCTTTGTGGATTGCGTAGCGATCCTCGGACACTCTCCAAATCTACTCCCAGAAGCAACGGGTAGTGGCTGTTCTAGTTGGTAGCTATTGTTTGCAACCATATTCAAATCTTTACTTCTCTTGCCAACTTTCTGATATGATACCATAAGGGTCAGTAAACTGCACACTCCACCGATTCTACGGTTTCGGCGGTTACCATAGAACTTTCCCTCAATCGCCGAAACATATTGTGGTCTTCAGTGCAGTAGTACAAGCAATATGCTACCTGCTCTAATTAGTCCGGGTTATATTTGGATTGCTTTACATAACCATCCTGCATGGCTAATATATAGTTATGCATAATTTGATAATTCTTGGTTCAAACTATTCTAAAAGTACATTAAATGTGTCCCAGTACGTTATCACTACTACCTGTTTTGTTACTACAGAAATTGTCCTGAAGGTATTATTGTAATGTTCACGATTTTCTGCGCCGTCCAATCTAGGGTGAATACCGTAACCTAGCCATAACATGAGTGGCTTTATAACCATATTGGAATCGAACAGGAGCTGGCCTCTAGACTACAAATGCTGCAAGCTTAATACTGGCCAACTCAGCCACATACCTATAATCTACACTGTTCTTGAACCTTTTCGAGTTATCCGGGCGCTCTCGCCTTCATTCTTGTTTCGGTCGTTATGTACCATCTCCTTGACTCGGACTATCAGAATGGAAGCATTCTGCTGAGGAAGAGGTGTGTACTGGATCTGGCCAAGCGTCCTTCTGAAGTGTTGATTTCAAATAATGCTATGTATTTGGTGCCGTTGTTGTTAGGCGAAAGCACCAGTACTCAACCAGGAAAGGGCTTCATAATGGATTTTACTTTACAAATACTCTTACATGCTACATATAGACTACATCAGATTGCATCAAGCAGTGTTTTCTTACACAATTAACGGTCATTTCGTGGCCTATTATCGTACAACAGTATATAATTTGACCAACATAGCGGAAGAATAACATATTAACCGAGACAGGCTCCTTTCAAAGCATCAAGCGAAGACCACTAACTAAACTTTAACTAGACGATCTAATAACTCATATACTGCTTTGCCCACTCTTCAATGCTATCGTGAAGCCCTCTATATGGATTAGCATTTACGCCATGCTTCTTTCCATCTTTATTCCCTAACCCTCCACCAGGAATTTGCGGATTGCTTTCGTTGACACTAGGAATAGGCCTTCTTGTCACCATCTGTGCTCCATCTCTCTCAATGCTTTCGTTGAAACGAGGGGTGGACCTTCTTGCCACCATCTGTGCTCCATCTTTCTCGATGCTTTCGTTGAAACGAGGGGTGGGCCTTCTTGCCACCATCTGCGCTCCATCTCTCTCGATGCTTTCGTTGAAACGAGGGGTGGGCCTTCTTGCCACCATCTGCGCTCCATCTCTCTCGATGTTTCTGCCTGTTTGTGATCCAGAACATATTTCCATTGTTTTGCTCACATAGTCCACCCTGTTGGTAGAGCTGGATGAAGCTACCAGTGCCCCTTCGTTTCTCCCATAACCGACTTCTATAGCGGGTCGGTCGGCCGTCTTGTCTGGTGAACCATTGTTCCAACGCGTTTGCGCAAATTGGGCCGTCACTTCCTGCGCTAGCTCTGCAGGGTTTAGTTTCTTTCTGGAAATCATAATACCAACTCTGGTAATTTTGTCTAAGATTTCCGTAAAATCCTCATCTGTATGAGAAGCTTTATTCAAAGCGCGCATGACTTCCAACACATAGCGTTGACAAGATGGCTGGAACTTTTGCTCAATCTCATTACTAACGAATGAATTTGGCTTCAAGTCTGGAGCATATGGGATGCAGCTTGCGAAGGCCACAATCCTAATGTCGTGTTCTGGTGTTTTGAATGGGGTTGTTGTATCTCTTTTTGAGGTTAGCGCCAACATAAATTAAGAGCACGAAAACTTACGGACTATCTTTGAAAATTGCTTCGATTAGTAGGTAGCCATGTTCGTCGAATAGACGCCTATTGACCTTGACCACCCATCTCCCGTTAAGGGGCCATGTCCTTCCGTTCACCGAGCCGCCATTCTTGCGGACAAGTTCGTAGAACTCCCTGATGGTCGCCTCAGAAGGACGATACCCATTTGCCTCACCTCCAGCAAAGGTTGCTTCTACCACCCTCATGTTTGTGCGGTATACGTCCCTTGGGTTTCTAATAACTTCATGACAAGTATATGTGTGGATGGGAACATCGCTTTTCTTGTATTTGAGAATCGTTATTCCCACCACATATTTGCTTGTGTCAACTTTTTTAACTTCTACGAGCGATATATCCTCATATTTGAATCGTTCTGCGCCAGGGCCTCTTAGTGGGCCAAATTTTTCAACCATTTTTTCTGTAACAACGGCTTTCGTAGACAGAAAAGGGTAGTATTCCAGTATTAGCTTTCGTCCAGTTGGTATGCAAGCTTTGTTTGCTCTTCTCAGTGGTCGTTTCATTCCCCTACGGATATAGCTCTCAATCCCCAGCAAATGCCAAGTCGGCATCGGATGCATTGTTTTTGGTATAAATTGAAATTGAGAACACTTTAAGAAAGCCTGAAATTGCGAGAGAGCCCTGATGACCATAATGTAGAGTGAGGAACGGCAATTGGGCAAGAACCCTCAATGAATGCAATTGGTTCAAGTGAATATCCCAGATTACATTCATAACCTCCGTCAGCCAGGTAGTCTACAGGACGGAAGACTGAGACTTGAAGTGAGAGATGGAAAGTAAAGGCTTTTCATGCAAGCCATTCCCTGCTAGAGATGATCTTTGGGCAGCTTGATCATGCATGAGCATGAGCTCGAACCTAAGTCTGCTCTTATTCTGTCCCTAACCTGTGATAGTGTACTCTTAGGGAGTCAATCTTAGCTAGTTGTGTGATTGGCCGGATCTTTTTTTTAAGTCTATCTGGATATCTACCCAATCAGCGCCTGTTATGAAAGTATAGAGTATGATGTAGAGGCTGATTAATTAGGATAGAAGCAATCAAAGACATAAGTAATGTTGTACTTTCCATATTCGAGGAAAGGTTAAGCGTTGGTTGCGTTTGTGTCACAACCCGAACTCATGAACTCATATGTACCAAAGCCTCACAATTAAATTGGATTTACATAACAAATAGCTAATATGGAACAACTAAATGGCTCACTATCTGACATTTCTCCTCTTACTTGCTTGGCATTCAAACGAGATTCAGTTGCTTCCGTGGGCAAATACAAGATCCGTCTTAGGCACAACGACACCACCAGTCTCATCATCATCGTCATCCAAAAGCCAGTCATTGCCAGTATCATGACTCTCCTTGACATTTTCAGATGTACATCCAGTCTCCGGGTTTCCTACTGTACACCTGGATTTGTCTGACTGGCTTTCGTTGGTCTCCTTATAATTCTCTTCGACCTTGCAAAAGACAAATGCAGTATCTGTTACCGCTGCAATGGGGGAGTTAAACCCTTCTTCTCTGTTGGCTTCAAGTTGATCACTTTTGATGCTGTCGTAGACTGTCACGAGACCACGATCCTGTCCTGGTAGAGGAGTGGATGGCTTACTCTGTCCATGACACTCTTGTCCATCGCCCTCGATGATATCGACAACGGTGCCACTGAAAGAGCTGGTGTTTCCGCCTCCCACATGTTCTTTCGGGTTGCTCTCGTTGCCGTCCATGACCATTCTCTCCAATTTGTGCTCTTTCATCAGCTCAACGCAGTGGCCACTACCGAAACATGCATTTTCAGTATCGATCTCATCTAGAGAAGTTAGCAATGCCATATCTGATCACGCATCCACAAAACTACCTGCTATGGTTCCATCTGGAACATCTTCGGCAACACTGGCACTACTGCCTCCTTCATCTTCAATTTTCACAGCATTCTTATCAAATGCTAGCGTTGTTTCACCTGGATAAGTTAGCAATGACATCGCTTGTCTGACATTCACGAAACTACCTTTTGTTGCTCCATTTTGAGGCGCCACATTCAAGTTTGCAGCACTACCGTCTTCATTGGTGGCATCATTGCCAAATGCTATCGTTGTGCCATCCAGAGAAGATGGTTCTTGTGTTACAGTTCCATTTGAAACATCATCTTCATTATCTGGAAGATTGCTTTCGTCTTCATGGAGACTTTCATCTCTGGCGGTAGCCTGCTCCATGTTCTGTGTCCCAGCCTCTATTGCTGTGCCTTCGACGCCTTGATCTCCAGCGGCTGTAGCCTGCTCAATATTCTGTGGCTCGGCCTCTAATGCTGCGCCTTCGACGCCTTGATCTCCGGCGGCTGTAGCCTGCTCAATATTCTGTGGCTCGGCCTCTATTGCTGCGCCTTCGACGCCTTGATCTCCGGCGGCTGTAGCCTGCTCAATATTCTGTGGCTCGGCCTCTATTGCTGTGCCTTCGACGCCTTGATCTCCAGCGGCTGTTGCCTGCTCAATATTCGGTGGCCCAGCCTCTACTGCTGTGCTTTCGTTGGCCGGGAAGTACATCTGTGCTGTATCTTCCCATCTCACGCCTTCTGGCTGGAGTTTATCTATAACGGGGCAGGGTAAGAGGGCCCTGTTTGGAAGAGGTAGTATTGGGACCTGGCTTAGGAATACCCTTAGCGTGAAGGGCTTTTCCAACTTCCACGGGCGTGTCGTTCTGGTCCTGTGATATTGTCAGAAGCGGTATTGCTCGCACTAAGTATACATACGGCTGATCCTCGTACAGAACATCAAGGCACACTGTTCCAAAGCTGTCGTATAGCCGGGACAATAGTCTGGATACCCAACGGCTTCCCAAGGGCCAGGTTCTCCCAGTAACGCTATTGGTTTGCCTTACCAATGCCTTCCATGTTTCGATTTCTCCTTGGTGGGGGCTATAGTCATTGCTATTGCCACCACAAAAGGCAACTTCAGCAACCCTCATGTTGCAAAGGTATACACTTCTAGTCGGTAGAAGCTCATAGCATGTGTATGACTGGTCCGGCACGTTTGGGTTCAGTCTAAACTTTTGTACGGTGACTGCCAACATTTTTCCCGGGTCAATCTCTTCTACCGGATTGGGTACTTGTCCCTTCGAATATATGAACCTTTCTCCATTGGCCAAGCCGCGTTCATCTTTAAAGATTTCCACCATTGTATCAGCTTTCGTAGACGCAAATTAGTACTGCTTGCGTAGTTAATCAACACTGAATGCTGTTTGTTTTCTTGTTCTTTTTTTCCCTTCCTCTCTTCAATACTTCCCTAACCATACAGAGTCCGGATCCTAGTTTGATGCCAAGTCGGCGTTGGAATTGACGTGCCGAATCTGGCATGTATGTGCGGTTGCTCGTTAGGGTATTACCTTCTTTTTGTTCGGTTTTCCTCCGTCTTGAAAATCTACATCCATACTAAATCACTGTCATCTGTATGCGCAGCCAAACCAAAATTTCAGCAATGGCAAACTATACGGAGGGAACAATGCCTTGTATTTGTACGCTATGATGTTAACCCTCTATGTCCTTACTATGACTTACTGTTTTCAGATAAATACGTGCCACAAGACATTACCGCGATTGCCCCTCCCCTAGATACTGAGATGGAGGTTGAAGTAACCGGAATTGGGACCCGGTTTACGCTTGCATACGTCAACGAGCCGACAATACAGTTCACTGTCTTCCTAAACGGCGCTCGCCAATTAGATGCGATTAGATCAGCCTTTCACGAACAGATTCAAGTTTGTGGTATTATTTCCTTCTACAAAAGCAGGAAATGTATCTTTACGTCAACTGTCTTGTTTGACGGATGGTTTTCTTGGTATTTACATTCTGCCCCTGGCTCCGAGTATAGAGGAACAGCGTCGGCGATTTCCAATCAACCAAACTCCTCTTATGAACACTGCGAACGTCGCAACGTAAGCCAGGCTTCAAAGCAGCGAGAGCAACATAAAGAACCACTGTCATCCTCCAACTACCGCGAAAGCACTGAGGCTAGCCATGCTCTCGAAAGCTCATCAGAGTATGTAGAAACGGGCGGAGACAGCCAAACTGCAGGATTTGAGGATGTCCAAGACCACATAGAAGGCCGCTCGGCGTTATACTACGAAAGCGATTTGTCTAGTCCTACCGGGAGTAGACATCAGGATGCAATTGGAATAGTCTACCTTTCATCCGAAGGCCACAATGGCAGAGAAGACAACGTTAGCTACGCAGGCCACCCTTCCTCTGAATACGTAGAAAGGAGCAGGATGGGCCAAGCAGCTGAATACAATGATATTCACGGTGAGGCTCGCAGACCCACAGCCAAAGTCGATGAAAGTAGCTTCAATATTCTGGCCCCGGGCTGCCGTGAGGCAGTGAATGACAGTGGCCAACCCTCGTCAGAGTACTACGAAGGCAAATCGCACTCTTCTGTCCTAGAATACCCGCCTTCAACACCGGATATCCAAAACTTAGATGGCGACGAAAGCAATGCAGTTAGGGATGGGGGGGTTAACAGTGAGCTGCAGATAGGTAAGCCACTGCGAGATATGCTGGTGTCTATTGGATTGTTACTAACCCCGTGTGAAGAAAACATCACAAACCCAGTTATTCATGAAGCGGTGAATGACAGTGGCCAACCCTCGTCAGAGTACCACGAAGGCACCTTGCACTCTTCTGTCTTGGAGTATCCGCCTTCAACACCGGATATCCAAAACTTAGATGGCGACGAAAGCAATGCAGTTAGGGATGGGGGGGTTAACAGTGAGCTGCAGATAGGTAAGCCACTGCGAGATATGCTGGTGTCTATTGGATTGTTACTAACCCCGTGTGAAGAAAACATCACAAACCCAGTTATTGGTTACCTTACAATCCCTGGGACATCCACGCCACCTACTATATACCCTAACCAACTCATAATGAACAGTCCTACTCTTCATTCAGAGACCGGGAAGTTTTCAGTTGTGGAAATCAGCTCTGACGTTGATTTGTCTGCTTTAAGACCAACCCGCAATTGGTCGATACCACCGTCGTCATTCGTTACTCCGCCCTGTCATCAGAATCTGCCAGTACGTCGGGAATTCGAGAACCGGTTCTCTATAGGTCCACCATCTAGCCCGCCCCCACGGCCATACATTCAACTGCAGTCACAATCATCTCAGACCATAAACACCAAATACGGATTGACAGATATCTGTACGGGAGATTTGGAGCTTCCATTACTCGATGGACAGCTGGACGAAGAGGCTCGTGAAGGTGATGAGGTCAAGGTGTCAAAGGGCGAATATGGGCTAGAGGACTGGACCCAGCTCGGTCTGCCTCGGAGTACACCAGCGCCCAATCGTCCCAGTTGGAGTTAACGAGAGCTACACCAACTGTTTTCCGAGCACAATATTGCAAAGGTGTCTGTAAAGATTGTTTGAATACTTATTATTTTAAGTGATATTTAATAAAATCTGGTTTAATATAGATACAAAATGGTACATTTGCCCTCTTATGTACTTTACTCTACATATGACACCTATATCAGGTTTGACTCCAAGTAGACTAAAAGTCAAAACAATCTAAAACTGTCCCCTCCTTACCAAACAACATGACCTTTACGATCGTGGAACTTAAATGAAGCCGACTTGGCAGCCAATCTATGTTGCGTGTCAAATTCTCCCTAATTAATATATTGAAAAATCGAGATAACTATAGTAGCGAATTGTAATTCTGATTCCAAAATGACTACGAGAGCTGATCACTTGCTTCTTTGTGAAGCAGTGGAAAATCTTTTAGAAATTTGTCTTGTCATTATCGACTTGATGGACCCGTTTTGCACAGAACCAGGACGCTTTGAAGGGATCAAAACTGTCCTCGATGATTTGCTATTGCTACTACCCCATGCACAGCAAGGAGATCATTACAACTATGCTTTGGTCAATTACATAATCCAGATGTACTATGAACATTGCCTACCTGTTATTGTACAATACATATCTACCGATAACTAAATTCTCATTTGCATGATACTGGTCTACTGGGCGTTAAATTGGTGGATTTTCCATATACTAATGTCTCGTCTTCTTACATTGTTTGTCTACTGTCAAACGATACTGTCCAAATCATGTCTACTCTTCCTCTTCGCGTCGAACCTTTCCCTGTATTCTGTGCTCTCGTTGGACTATTTCGTTTAAGGGTCGCTTTTTAACTGCATAGTAAGTATCTTCTAATCATTAACAAAAATATGTGGGAATCATCTTACCTGTTGCTCTTTGCATTTCTCTGCTTTCGTTGCTACAAACTTGATTGTAATATAGTTCAATCAGTTGGTTTCAACATGTTTGCTTCATTGCAAGATCAAATCAATTGCTTCCTTGAAGGAATGAACCAGTAGTCTTTGCTGGTATGGAAGTAACAGTAGGAATGACCTTTTCGCTTCTGGAATTTGGCTTAAATTTGTAATGTCTGAAGCTAACATATTATCAATTACAACCAGTACACTGATCTCACTCTCACTTACCAGTAACCTCTAGTCCTAGGATTGATAGCACCCTCTGCAAATTGCTCTCGTAATATTTATTGGGATCAGGTTCACCTTTTGGCCACATGGCGCCTTCGTAGCATTCCACAGCAATTGCATTAGCACATGACAATGGATACACATCCCTGCCACTATCTTCATCTATAGCAAAAACGATGAAACGACAAGTGGGGAAAGGACCAAGCTTTACGCTACAGTCATGGCATTCAAATCCTTCCTGGACTTGGAATCCATTTTGGTATATGTACTCTGCCAATCGAACAGAAGCTGGTTTCTCCATCGTGCAAGGGTATGGTTTCAATGATATGAATGTTTGCCAGCATACAAATTTCTCGCAACCACTAACACTATCCTCTTGGCACATATCTAGTCAATACGCTGTTTACAATGGCTAAACTATCTTGCCATCAAAAGTGAGGGCGGCTCTTGTGCCATTTGGGTGTAATTAATTCATCAGACAGATCGTCAAAGGCATAAACGTTACTGATAGCCTATTTCATTCGTACCTACCCCAACAGCTTAGTTCACTTTCACACATCCCAATTGTTTTACCGGCCAGGAATGATCCTGCTGTTCACAACTTGCCTTATGAGTCTTCAAAATTTCTCTAATATTGTTTCGCCTGGCTTTTCGCGTTATGCGCAAAACGCTGCCTAGATATTCTTCAACAGTTCCCGCTATGTTGCCTGGTTCCAAGCACTACTTACGTTTCCTCCATGCTAAACTACCAATCATGTATGTTGACCAACGTGTGGGTGATGCAAATGCATGGCCTGGGTGCATGTGGGCAAAACCGAAAAGTATTGGTGAACATGTATGATGGGGAGTGCATACGAGAATCCTTGCTGCCGCGACTGATAGAACCTACCTGATGTTGTCCATCGGGTTGGAGAACCACAGCCGTATGCCTCCCAGCCTGTTTAGTCGACGTATACTAATGGATATTGAAAAAGAAAGGCAATTGCCTGGAGGAGTTGTGAGAGTTTGAACGCTTACCGATGTGATTTATAGCTACCAGTGTGGTCACGAAAGCAAAAGTGTAATGCTCGCTTGACGACAGTCAAGCCGGGCAACCATGGGGGAGACCTTAAATTTTTGGTTGATAATGAGATCAAACCCAACTGAAATGAATTATCCGACTTGGCGGTTAGCCTTGTCATCTAGCGCGTTAAGATGGGCACCCATAATCGCTTTCAGTTTCAACCAAATATGGTAATAATGAACGACAGAAGATACTGGCTTGGGGCCTGGATTCAGTACAATTCATCTCACAGACTTGGCGAAGTACAGTCAATTGCTGCAAATTTCCAAGCATTAGAGGGCGACGAGGGCCAAGGAAACCAGCCATTACGCTCTCTGTCTGGAAGGATCCAGTTTCAAGGGCTACAGGCATATGAAGAAGAGCATCACTGCATTGTGCGTGTGTTAAGCTCTCCAACTGCATGCCCCATTTCGGATAGGCTCCAATCTGATGATTCCATCTCACACCTGGACCTATCTGGCCCTAATCTGTCTTACGAAAGCAAACAAAACGAAACAATTTACAAATTTCAAGACAGTCACGAGAGCACTTCAAATAGTTGTGCTTCCGACGCATTTGCAGACAAGCAAAATCGCGTCGCCCTTCAACAGCAAGTTGTCTGTTTTTTATTGGGCATCTTTTTACACCCATGCTGGCTTACTGTTGCTAGCTTGTTTACCCGATGTACACCCATCAAAAGTTTTGAAGAATTTACCATTGGTATATTCGAGTTTGCTTGGAGTAACATTCCAAGCACAACTGGATTCTGGGAGGAGTTTATTCATGCTCTTGATGACAATAACACGGAATCTGTCAAGCTCGCTATACTAAGGGCAAAATTCCGCCTTTCCATAGGGCCAATTGCAGCTCCGCCAATTGGCACTCGCTACGAACGCCTGGCTTGAAATTGTGCTCCTATTAACAATATGGAAGATGATTTCCCTCAATGTATTTCGCCGTTTTTACTGAAAGCATGAAATAGTATTTATTAGTTCTCTATTTTCTTTTTTATTAAACTTTATTATGTGGTCATCCAACGAACGTATATCCTAAACTCATATATTGTGTTCTAACAGTAAACTAAATGTATAGTGAACACAAACTCGCTCAAATCTCACGATAGATTCCTCCTAATTTTTTTCCTACACACCTCTTAAACGTACTGTATGGAGCAGACCGGTTGGTACAGTCACCAGTCACCAGGACCTTGTACCTGAATTTTTTCAGCTCTGTCACCAGAAGTTTCACCCTTCTCACCCTTCTCACCACCTAAACGCTCCTCAGGTACGTCCCAATTGGGACAAACGCCCACCTGTACTAAAAAAAAATACCTGTCACCATCCAAATCGTGTACTAACCGGTCTGCTCTCTACAGTACATACAAATAGATGACTGGTTATGAACATCCACCAGTAGACTAGATCTTCGATTCGACTACACCTAATCATTCTGTCCCTAACCGCGATATGGGTGGTTTGATCGACTGGGCGGTGGGCATAGTTTTATAGTGGGAATCATTCACTGTTAACAACTCTTATGGGAAGAGACTAGCTCAGAGATATGAGGAGAAAGTGACCTCACAGAACGCCTGTTTCCACTGTAACTGCAAAATGTTTTCCAAAGGGCATAGGTATTAGTATTCCCGTAATGCCAGACATCCAGCTAAATTAACCAATACATTTTGAATCCCACAAGAACTCTTTAAAATCAACATATGTTTTCCCAACCGTTCGTCTTCTCATTCCTGTCTATTGCAATCTAGCCGCCTCTAAGCCGGCCAGGAGATCCCTAACTAAAGCCGTTGTGTGTAGCCCGCCTGTGACAAGCTGCTTTATCAGCCCTTTAGCCAGCTTTTTCATGCTAGAAAATCGAAGGTCACCTTCGATATGTTTTGCTTTCACAGCAGCATAATAACCGACTACAGCTAAACCATCGCCTACGCAAGAGTCCCAATCCGTACATATCGGTTTGCTGAAAAAACAACGAAAACAGTTGAACGCAGGTTCGCCCTCCTGTCCCATCCGAGCGTTGTCCAAATCCTGCATAGCACACTGTAAAAGCACAATAAACTCTCTGTCACCATCGCTCAAGTGCGGACATCCATCAATTGTTTTATGGCCACCACCCATAAATCCATTGTATACACAGAACGGGCACCTTTCAGCTGACAATGACTTGAATGTTGTGAGCTGTTCTATTGCAGCTTTCCTACTCAGCTCCATCATGACCGCCCTTTCACGGCTTCCGTAGTAAGCTGTCGTTGAATTTGAAGCATGTGTGGGAATGGCTGCCGATAGCTCCCGTAGCCCGAGTGGTAGCTTAGAGCTCTCGTCGGCAGTGTTGACCTTTAGGCAACAACGATCGCATAAACTATACAAAGGGCTCGACGTGCACGTAATATCTATGCCGTCCATGAACCTATGTATCGTGCTACGAAAGCAATCTTTAGTTTTCACGTATTTATCCATTGCTTGGTATGTCGGAGTATCGACAAGGCAAACTCCGAAAGGCTCCGTCATCGATCCACCCTTTCCGTAGGTGGTTGGTGACATTCCATGCTTGCCTATTATAATCGCACTTGCTGGTTTGCCATCACGGCCAGCTCTGCCCGATTGCTGTACGTAGTCCACGAGAGAACCAGGCGGATTCCAGTGCATCACCAATCGCACACCAGAAACGTCAACACCAGCACCTAATGCTGACGTAGCAACAATAACCGTAGGCATTTTGACGCTTGTATTGAGCGCTAGCCGCCACTCGTCAAGAACCTTCTGACGTTCCACACGACACTTCATACTGCCCGTATACATAAAACATCCTAGATGTTTAACTACCAATTTAGCAAGCCTTGGATCCGATACGTATATAATCCCACGATTGTCTGCATGATGAGGAAACAGATTGAACCTATGGAGAAAGGTAGTGGCGACATCTTCTGCCCGACAAGAAGCATCCTCATCCTCCGGGGTGAGGATTTCATACGTCAAGTTGGGCCTCACTGTAGGGTAATGCAGAAATGTCAGCTTTCGTAGATCAAACTGCATTGTCGCAGCCAAGAAAGGGAGCAGTGTTGGAGGCATTGTTGCAGTTAGCATTAGCAGTTGTACACCCAATGATGATATCCATCCTATGCGTGCGAGGTTGACACGGAAATCTTGATCGGTGACAGTCATATGCACTTCGTCAATAACGATTCTGTCTAGACGTCCTTCTGCGTGGAGCTTATGTGCAAGCTTCTTGAATTTGGGCAGATGTACAGCATCCTGGCTGACTATGATAAGCTTGGATCCCGATAGCTTTACATAGTCTTCATAGTACAAGCCTTCGTAGAACTGCAAGGGTTCAATTCCATGAGATGTAGCTCTGTATGCGAGGTCATCCATCAGGGCAATCAGCGGTACAATTGCAATGGTGATGCGTGCGCTTTGCATTTTCAATGGCAAGAAAAACAACAGCGTTTTACCTCCTCCGGTCTCCATGTTGATCAACAAGAGCGGGTCCTTCCGCAATACACACTTTAGTGCTTCAGCCTGCCGCTCCGATTTGTAGACAAATCCACCAGTGAGGTCAAACAGCGCTTGCATTGCATCTGGACTTCGGCATAGATGCTCTTGGTTCTTCCCTTCCGAGAAGGTGTTCAACTTGCGTGTTGTTATTATAGTACCATCTTCCAGGTGTAGAGATGTAGTTTCTGCGCCTGCATCATCCACCTTTTCCGCCTTGATTGCTTTCGTAGGGCCATGTAATTCATCTAGTCCTGCATCCGCGGCACTACGTTTCCTTGAAGGTGATTCCTCTGTCACCGCGAAGTGGCCTTCGTCAAGCAAATAGTCAGTCCATGCTGAGCTTGCAGCAAGCCAGCGCATCATATTAGCCGCATCAAACCCAACCTTGGCTTCACCTGCGTAAATTCGTTTCGCTACCGACACGCTATGTGCCGCTTGCTCTTCAAGCAGGGCCATATCATCGTCTTCGTCGTCAACATGACGGTCAATGCATAGGAAGAGCACATGGTCAGCCGTAATCTTTTGACGTGCAACCGCAGGCGCAAAATGCCGATAGGCCTGTATCTTCAGTTGTACACCTAGGTGTGCTTTCGTAGTTGCGCCTAGTTCCCGAGACAGCAATTCGGGATCGAACTTTGCCCCATTACAGTCGAGGGGGTTGCTGAAGAGGTACGAAGACAACGGTGGGAGCCCCGCATAATGACGCTGTAGATTAACAAGAGGCCTGATAAGGAGAAGGTAAATTGTCAACAACCGACCTACACGGAAATGTAGGTATCGCAAAACAAGCTTCTCGGTCAGTAGAATATTCTGACTTTTGTGGTAAGTTGTCACCACACATATCCGTCCTCCGTCATTGAATATATTTTGGACTCGCCCATTCGAACTCTCGATAAGAATGCCACATAATTCGGGACCTCTAGCAGGTTGGCCTCCAAATATATGGATGAGGACTAGTAGCTTCAGCAGAAATCTTTTCGCCTTTTCTTGATACGAATATGCGTAATCTCCACGTCTACCTTCTTCGTCATCTCGGGAAATGCCGAGCTCTATTTGCTTTTTCTCTGCCGTACACCTACGCATAATTTTGTTTTTATACTCCCGCGGAGCAGAGGACACGTAGCAATCGCCTTGGACAACCGAGAACCCGGTATGGAGCGTCTTCATGAACTCAGAATCTATATCCCGACAGTCATCCAGGTATAGCTCTCGTAGGGAATCTTCTGCCTCTTCCAATATATGCTTCGCCATACTTTTAATGTCTGATACTGCAATCTTCTTGTTCTCGTAGTACAACTCTGCGCCGTCATTGGACCAACTGACGCGAGTTACTGAGTCTGCACTTGCGCATTTCATTGCATAGTTATACATATTAACAAGTGCTCGGAAAATTGTACAAGATTTTGTACTCATATAATCCTCCACGGCATGAACTAGGCCATTGTTCAGTCGCTGCGCTTTGTTGTGTTTTAACAGCAAGTCTTCTAGTGCCTTTATGTTATCACATCCGTAGTGAACAAGCAATTTCCCAACGGCAGCAGCTACAATGACTAGCCGGGTAATATACAAGTAATGCGAAATATTAGGGGAAAATGCTCCCGCACTTTTAAATGTATAGTTCCCGGTCCCTCTCCCAATTCCTCTGTAAGCCATTACAACTGCAATTGGGCTGCCGTGGAAAGTATTAGGGAACTTTTGCTGCACTAATTCAATGCATCCATCTCTTAGTGCATTACCTAACAAAACCATTCTTGGATTGTGGCTTTCGTCGTCGCTGTATTCATCCTCACCAAGCAGACGAATAATTCTTACCGCATCAAAAAACGGGGCTGGAATATACCGAATGTCAAAGTGCCATTCTTCGACTTTATCCGCTTCAATCGCCATTAAAATCATGACAATGGTAGATATAAATGTTTCAGAGTACCTGCTAAAGGTCAGAATATTTCCTGAAAGGATCTGGCTGCTCGAACCGGATGAATGTAGATTGTTCTACTATTCGCACAGGCTTCGCAGTTTCTCTATCGGGGTCGCCGTTTTTGAGCATAATTCTGATGTCATTGCTCAGTTCTCCTAGCAGTATCATATATTCTCCAAGTTGCTTCCGTAGAATCTTAACTGCCCAGGGGTATTCTCGTTCACATGTCTTTATATTTGGCAAACGTTCTTTAGCATCAATCAAATTGTCACCTTGGAGTATCTCTTTCCATGAAGTGAAACGTATCCAAGGGGAGTCCTGTGGATCGATGGTAACCATTTGTCTCATATTTTTCTCCTTCTCCGCAACGAGCATACTATCATTTTCAAGCCGTTGCATCTCTTCCTTATCTCGAAGAGTGAAACCAACACCGACAGGGTTGTTTGGAACAACCATATATGTGTCTCTGGTGACAACATAAAAGACAGGCTTCTCCCTGCTAACTATAAGAAGAGTCTGTACCTCTATGGTACTGTAGCTATCGTGAGTTCTGTTATCATATTGATGCCTTTGCTTCGATCTAATTGAATTGCAGATCTCTTTGCAGTCGCTCACGTTGCATATATATCCATCATTTCTTGGGTCATCGAGGAAGCACAGAGGTTGGCCTTTCAACAGTCCGGAACTTGCGTTCGACCTATAGAATGACAGAGGATGAGCCTCCAACGCTTGAAGGACAAAATCTACGTCGGCTTTGTAATTATGACGCTTCTGGAGCGGTTTGTGGTATGTGGATACATGATACAACAGCGCATCCAGAAGAAGTCCCTTCTTGCACCAGGAACAGTACACTAGCTTAAGAGGCTCATAAAATCCAAACCCGAGTTGTTTAACTTTGACAACCGCCTGTTGGTGATTGCTTGCCATCGTAGATGAAAAAGCTAACGCGGTCTATCGGAGCTTTTTAATCGCCTTCGTAGCCCTCACGCTGTGGGAACGGCCAACGTCAATCAAACCGACACAGCAATTCCGATGTACCCACTGCCTATGGTTAGCAACCCGCTCTGGAAAAGTATGCATGGTAAACTGTGGTGCTCAGAGTGCATACCGGAATCTGCTGGGCCATGCGTGTGCTCGAATTGAAGCTTCAATCCTCCGTGACGGTGCGGACTACCCAATTCCACTTTTGCATTTATGCCAAGTGTCTGTTAGTTTAAATGGTATTAACTGAATAAAGAATCGTAGCTAATGCTTGCTTGGCATCGTTTCTGTAAGATTTCCTCTCCCGTATGGAAAATACTTTCAACACACAGATATGGAGTACCAAGCTGCCAAACCAGGCAGTTCAGATCAATCTACGCAACCAGGAATAACGACCATTGCTGTCGCTCTTGCTTGCAATGCGCTTCAGGTGGTAGATAGAAAGGATACAGATGCAGTCAGTAGCTCAATGCAGACTGGGAGAGGTCGTATGGAGAAGCGCGTCCTGCTCGAACCGACTACGAAAGCAAGCTCAATGCAGACTGGGAGAGGTCGTATCGAGAGCCCCGTCCTGCTCGAATCGACTACGAAAGCGAATAGACAAGCCCCAACAGAAAACATGACATATACCACTGCCAATGCTAGTAACGTCGCTAAGGTGCCACGTAAGCTACCTATTGCATGGGGTGAACCTGGTATGTTTCAAAGTCCTATTGTTTAATGCCAGAACTAATGAGTTTAGTTTCAAAGCGCAGTCGCTCTGTGCTAGGGCCTGTAGCCACCCAGAATATGCATTACAGAAAGAATAACAGCAAGGCAATTAAAGAAAGGACCAAGCAACGAAAGGCTTCACATGCCGTCCCGCCACCTTCTAATGTCGGCATCCGTAAAAGATCCTCACAGCCGTTGGAAATGAGCAACGACGATTGCAGCTCAGACCCATTTGTCCCCTTGGAGGAATGTGAACCATAGCGTTCTTCGGGGTAAGAGGGGTTTTTTTAGCGAAGAAATTGGTCCGGAAAGTATGATCCAGAATTCATATGAAGGACACGTTGGGTTTTGTGTTGCGTTAATGGATCGCTTGTGCGGGTTTTGAAAACTATTTCCGTCTCTCTGCTAGATTTTTAAATAAGTATAAAAATATGCCTGTCTTCTCCCTGTCCGATCCATCCAGCATCTTGATTGGCTCAAGGACTTCCGCTATCCGGTCCTCGGTCACGATACTCCCCATCATTTCTGCTCTTACTTTGACTCTCTATGGTACCTCGAGGCCTCTCTCAATCTACCTGTTATTGATGATGCATACTGGCTTTTGGACACTACTTTTACAATTCGCCATTCTGTGGCCGAACGGCCACTCACCATCGCTTGTACCATTATATTATTTTTCGGAGTTGAATTGATCGGATTTGACCAATACATTTACAATTTCGCTATGTTATGTCATTTCAATCCCAGAGTCAAACCTTTCTGTTGGGAACTATCTTCTCTTTTGCGGGAACGGTGCGAGTAGATTCTCGCCACAATATTTTTGAATCTGGGATTGGGCAACTGAGTGGCACGCCGACATATCAGCCCAATACATACCGAGTCAACCTGGCCGTAGATTATCTTTGGCATTTATCGGCAGAAGTCGATGTGTAATTATCGGACTCCCAACTCGCCTCTTCCCCAAGGGTAGGGATGGGAAATCCAAAGAAAACGTCGAGGCAGAGCAGGTGGACTGCTGTCATGTAGGAATCGTATGCCTTTCCATATTTGGTTGTGGGCTAGTGACCATACTCCTGCCCGGTTCGGTAAATGTCGTCTGGTTACCTGCTTCCCTATTTGGCGGTGGGTCTACCGGCCATGGTCCTGCCCAATACAGCGGAGAGGGTACCCGATTGCAATGGCATGTCACACTACTCACTTGTTTCCTTATTTGGTTGTGGGCTAGTGACCATACTCCTGCCCGGTTCGGTAAATGTCGTCTGGTTACCTGCTTCCCTATTTGGCGGTGGGTCTACCGGCCACGGTCCTGCCCAATACAGCGGAGAGGGTACCCGATTGCATGCTTGCCGATATATAAACCACGCCAACCCCCCTCTCACTGCAACCTTTTTGAAAAACCAAAAAAGGGAAAATACGCGTTTTTGCTTGCTTTCGACGACGCGAGCTCCCCAAAGGGGTCAATTTCATACTATTTTCTCTGGCTACGAAAGCAGTGTCGATAAGGATCCACTGCAAGACAATTTGGAGGAGAACTATACTACGAAAGCAGTGTCGATAAGAATCCACTGCAAGACATTTGGAGGAAAACTATACTGCATCTGATCAATATTGTGTGGTAGCAATCATGCCATCTGTATGTCCACTGGATTGAAGAGTACAGTGATTTCTAACAACCTCGCTAGAAGAACGATATAGAGCGTGGAGAGTATATTCGCGATAATGGGTTTCTTTTGCCGTATGAAATGGCTTGTCGCTCCTGTCGCAACGGACGCAAGCGCAATAAATGCATTGTCGTCAAGTTCCCATACTGCACCAGTTCGACCAAGAAGGCGTTTGTATGTGCAAACAACACCAGAAGTGGTCATAGGAGCGAGTGGATGATGGGCGAGCCCAGGCTTTACGACCTGTTGAGCCCCCTCCAGAAGTTCATTTTCGTAATGGGATACAAAGTAACCAGTATGTTTTGAACAAGTTGCATTTCGCATACTAATGGATGCTAGGCAATGCCAGCTGTAATGAAACCCAATTCGAGCATGCAAAGCAAACGTTTGCAATTCTTTCGACAGATCGCAAGCGTAAAGTATGTGCACTTCCTTGGGTTTATCACCTAAAGGGTTCACTTGAAGGTGTAACTAGCCCTGTGGACTGGCACTCTACGCAAGCACCGAAAGATGTTGAGGCGTTTGAGAAATTTATTGTTGATGGTATCCTTAACAGAGATGATTGGAGGGGCATTCCGATTGAAGAGGAGAGTGCGAACTACAAATGGAACTCGTCCAGACAAACTTCGTTCTCGTCAAGTAGTGATAAGAAGTTTCTCCCAGCGGGTCATGGAGGGAAAAATCTTGTCGAGACAATGGTATTGGGCTTTCATGCCAGTGACCAAACTAGCATCAAAGTTGAAAAAGGCGAAAGACCTGTGGGATCACCAACCTTGATTGACCTCACGGTTGATGATACTGTTAATATGGACCAGGTGTCGTTTGGTGCGAAACCGAACGCTGGATATCAGCCATTGCAAGGAACTCCGAGAATGAAGAGCACGGAAGGTGCCTCCTTGTTGACTCCTACCAACAATATGCTCTCTCTTGTACAACCTTCAACATTGGAGGATCCAAATGCTACTCGTGCTACGAAAGCCTTGGTCTTCGAACCGGACAGCTCATCTGAATATGAATCTTCTCGTGCTAGAAAGAGGCGAGCTCGAAGTGTTTTGACTCCAGTCCAGTGTCACAGAGGAGCAGACGGAGAGCGCATTACAATTGAATCTTCGGAGTTTACAGAAGCGACGGTTGATATGAAGGCAACGAATGCAACCACGTTAGTGGATTCTCGTCAATATAAAAACACGCAAGCACAAGATAGTATGACTCCAGAAGCCACGGTTGCTACGAAGGCAACGAAAGCCAGTCCATCCGTAGTGGATCCTCTCCAACATAAAAACACGCGAGCACAAGATAGTTTGACTCCGGCTCGTGATCCGAGAGGAGCGGACGGAGAGCGCACATCCCGTCATGATGTCTCGCCTACAAAGGCAATCCTCAGCCCGAACACTGTCCCTGAAGGAGGTTCTCATGTCGAAGCAGCCACGAAAGGCACAACCGACAATAAGATTTCTACGAAAGCAATAACCAGGAATGTTCACATCTGTCGGGATGTTGCAACTGCTATCGAAGTGGCAGGGAAATTTTCTAAAAAGGATTATCTGAAGCTTGTCACCCAACTGTTTCCAGCTACAATGCTCAGTGCGCGGCACAATTGCCTCTATGTTTTGGGTGCATGGAGGAGTGTGGATGATGTGGTAGAACTATTTGAATACTTGAAAGTTACAATTGAATTCAGTAACTGTATTCGTATTACCATGGTTGCTGGAGAACACGTAGACTGGCAGATATTATCAAGGAAAGTGGGATTGATTGCATTTGTTGCAACATGGCTTCTTGCCAACAGGGAAAAGGAGATTGAAAGTGAACCTCGCTACCTTTCGAGTAACGTATTTCGTACATGCAAGCTTGCGGATACTTAGCTGGAGAGTATAATTTATTTGGCAAAATTTATTGTATGGAACGATTTATATGGTGGTTATGATCACGAAGTTAATTATTTCTAATTCATCTTGCTTTACTTAATTCACAATTTGAACTTATTATAAATACTTATCTATCCTTGTATGAGTTTACTTCTTGCAGTTATTACTAATCTTCAGATGAGTGCCAAGTATTCCGCAGTAAAACCAACAAGATCTAATTTTACTTTTCCTCACAAAACAGGCAATCGAGCGAGAGCAAAATGATCTACGGACTACCCGTCGATCTGATTCTGTCAATCGCCGATCAGGTGGATGACTATCGCACGCTACAAAACTTTAGACACAGCAGCCGTAAAGTCTTTAATGGCATACCTCACAGTTACCTGAAACGAAAGTTTCAAATAGCACCGGTAGCAACGAGAGCTGCCTATTCTTTTATGATTGCAAAGTTGGGCCTTCATCACGGGTCTGTCTCGACATTTTTAAACCTGATGTTTGACACGCCTTCTATGTCCACTTTGCGATTGCACTACGAAGGCTCCACGCTTGATCCGCATTGGTTCTTCACTGCCTACGAGGACTTTGCACTGAGTGTTCCTGACCTTCGGTTTCCTCTACAAGGTGACATTGAGAACGACTACGAAGACTTTGGCTTCTGCTGGATTATGAACATCCTTGATGTGATGAAGAAGCTGAACCGTCACACGGCGGATCAATGGTGGCAAGGAAACAAGGCTATGTTTATAGCCCTTCAGACATCGAGAGCTACAACGGACCGACTAGAAGAAAGAATCGGTGCATTGTTGGAGAAGCTACGCTATCCTATGTTCTCTTACTATCTGCCATACTGGCAAACAATAGGTGGTGTTCCCTGGATTGATTCTGAACAGCTCGAAACCTGCCTTTTGTTCCATTTAAGCTATACATGGTCCATAGGCTGGAAGGACCAAAGCCTTGCACGGGTTGCCAGTTGTTGTTACAACATGATTGTGGATCTGGCTTTAATTCGGTTAGAAGGTGTCATGGATGACTTTACCTCTAACGTGCTCGTCCACGAATCCCCGACAAACGCACTTCTCTCCATGGAGATGCTTTGTAAGCAGGCCGATGCGATCCTGACCGACTGCCGGATGACATTCCTCCTATCGTAAGTTTCTATAATCTTTCACTTATGATGGGAACATTTGCTAATAATGTGTAACGCAGTCAAAGTCTTGGGGACCCCAATTTCTGAAACAAAAAGGCATGGCCTACAACCTGCTGGTGCTTTATTTCTAACCATGTTTTAGACTTCAAATTCGCAACGAGAGCTTCCATCTGCCAGGTGGATAGTATACGGCAGATCTACGTAAGCATACTGGCCTATGGACAGTATACGGCAGATCTACGTAAGCATACTGGCCTATGGACAGTATACGGCAGCTCTACGTAAGCATACTGGCTTATACATGTAAGTATCAAATGCGCAAGCCAACTCTCTGGTGAGAGTAGCTGACATATTTAGGCGATTCGGCATTACTAGGTAATCAAAGAAAATGCTCAAAATCCACATCAGGACAACTTTACATTGTCAGTGTGCAAACTTATTGCTGGATAGGATATTAGGCTAATTGAATTTAGTTGATGCAAGACTTTGACCTTGCTGGTTTGTCTAAGAAACACGCAAACTTTGGATCCGATATCATGGCTATAGTTCCCAAAAATGGTTTTCTGTTTTCTCTTTCGTGGTCTTTTGATTATACAGATCTTTTATTATACGGATGCAGATACTTAGATACATTATGTTTGGAGTAACGAAAAGCCTTTGATGATATGAGCTTCTGCATGGCAGGACTGTTGTTTTGTTGTGTGCCAAGCCTGGACATATGTTACTGTCTTTGTTGGTCAAGTAGTAAATACAAGTGTAGGAATCTCATCATGCCATGCAAGCGGTTTGACCACCGGCATTCACGCCACAACAATGTATACTGGCCTGGCGAAAAACAGTTTCCAATCAAGCAAAATGGGAAGAATGTCTACATGATCTCGATAAAACACTGCGAAACACGCTGTCGCTATTGTCGTTTGACAGTTGCAGATGCCACTACGCTACGAAAGCACTTGATCCGCACTTGCTTGAGAAAGGTTCTAACTTCCAGTGCTCTTAAATTTGTTTCGGTAGCATCTGCTGGGCAGGGTGGGAGACCACGCAACAGCGAAAGCGAATCGGAATTCAGTACGTCTGATATTATTATTCGGCGGAAAAGGACCGCAGAAAAAAACGCTGCAAGAAAACCGGCACATGAAGGTGCAAAGGCTGCGAGAGAGAAACCGCTACGCCAGCAAGTCACGAAAGCTCCTCAACCTCCTCAACCGAGCACGCGTCCACCATCACTTCAAGAACAACGAAAGCCATTCAAGACAAATTGCGTACCTCTTGAATTTCGAATTGAATATAATCCGACAAGTCAAGAAACAATTGTGCTATCACCCATGGGATTCGAACAGGAGCCAATCTGTGCAAAGGTATGGCAGATCCTAAAGGAAGATGACTTCTTTACACAACCTCTCACCCACACTTGTATAAGCCAGGGGCCAATCGGTATGTCGAGTAGATGTCCAATGTGGAAGAGCCTTTTTAACGTCTAACCCAGAACCAATCTCTACTTTTTCGAGGCGTAATGATTCGCTGACTGACACTGACTGCCTGTCTTCTTTTATTTCTAATCTCTTAAATGACTAGTGTTTACTGGTATTGATAGGGACATCCTTTGATTCTATTCGAGAAATACAAACAAAGTTAAGTTGTTTATTTTCTATATATTTCCTGTGAAGATAGACGATGCAAACTTGTGTTGGATACCTTCCGATCCAACTAGTACTGTTAATATGCTACTATGGCTAGTAGTGACATCGCCCCTCTCATTGCTAATCTCTCCCCGATAGAAGCCCCACATCTGTGAACGTCGTTTATCTCCAATCAAAATGTACTGATGCTGTATTAAAATATCAAAGAGACAGACTCCACCTCAGTAATTGTGAAGTTGTAAATAGTCGCAATCGTGAATCACGTGTATGCACCCCGCTTTTATTCCAATACATCAATTTTTCGCTTTCGATAGGGGCACACGGTCTACGTAGAGTAAAGTCTTCTATATCAAGCTCCGTTCTCGGAATTTTTGGGGGACAAGCAGGGTAAAAAGTTACAACTTGCACCCAAAAGACACTGTTTCCATTGAATCTCTTCACCTCCAAACTGCTATTTATCCGGTCGACCTTTGTGCGATCGGTGTCGCTGAGATACGTATTGCTGAAACAAACTTCAAATACGAACTACAGGAGGGTATGCCTTTAAGTGCCATTCGGATCATGTTTTCGCCAGACCAAACTGGAGTCCAAAGGGTATGTATATCAGCTGCTGTATATCAATCACCACTTGACATCTACAACAAACACTGTGTCTGCTTGTCTTTTATCTAGTATCTCTGAGAAGCTTTGCATATGATTGCTTGTACCCAAGGATCATCATGTCTCACTATGCTTTCGTCGTCTGACTCTCTTTTACCGTGATGGTTGCTTTCGTCGTCTGGCTCGCTTTTGTAATGGCTGCTCTCGTCGTCTTCGCTGAAGTATGCAGTATCCCGGCCTGACATATTGAGCTCCCATAAACCGACGGGTCAGACTTCCTTATATGCTGCCCAGCTTTCGATGCCATTTGACCTCTTGCACGTGTCCAATTTGGTGATGCTTTTGTCAAACATGACCCAAGTTATGGTTCGCAACTCCACTCTTATGACTGACGAAACGCTACAATGGGTGAGCATACATGTTATAATAGGTGCATCTTTGCAAGCAAACTTACCTCTCGAATGTATAATCGAGCATCTCTTTCGTCCAGGAATGCTCTATGCGTCTTGATTTTCCATCCACCAAGACATTCAACGTCGAGTATATTACGACTTGAGGCTGCCAGCCCTCTCTCAATAGCCTTGAAGAAGAGCTCTCTTGTATCTGAAGGTGGCTCTGTAAACTCCTCTATTATGCCAGTGACTGCCAACTCTCGTCCAGCGTTTACAGCCAATTCTAAAGACTCGTATATTCGTAAACGAGTATAATGTTCTAATATGTTATCCCCGTATCGGACGGCGGACACCGACCAAACACCACTTGATAGATCTAAATGATCGGCCCTTCTGAAAGTAAATGGGTCC
Organism: Ascobolus immersus RN42; assembly: GCA_003788565.2. NCBI lineage: Eukaryota > Fungi > Ascomycota > Pezizomycetes > Pezizales > Ascobolaceae > Ascobolus > Ascobolus immersus. The sequence goes on from ML119838.1 coordinate 43,471, forward strand.
ATATGGTAGTTTCTCCTCAATATCGCAACTAACTCAGTCAGCTCGTTCATGTTTATTTGAAATGTTGGAAGCAGAACTGATTGGTTTCATACAGATATTACCTCTGCACTTGGCACGCATTCGAAATCTATAAACCCATTCAAACCTCGCCATTTTTGGACAGGATCCTGCTACAGAATGGTTGAATTCAGTGCCCTCCCCCCTGAGATTAGGGTTGAGATTGCAAATTGCATTCCGCTTTGGAACGACTTTCGAGACTTTGTGCATCTAGACAAGAGAAACAAAGCATTGCTTAGTAATCCAATCAATTCGGGTCAAAAGCGATTCAGAAAAACTTCTCTGTTTGACTACGAGGGCATTCTCGCACTTCTTATCGCTGGAGCTCCTCCAACTGACCAGTATGAAGCGGTCTGGACTAAGGGAGGCCAATTCCTGAAGTACTTTGGTGTCCAGCTCCACGAAAGCAACAAATTTCTAGTCTGGCACCCTACTTCTCTCATGAGACGGTTCATGCAGGCTTGTCGGTACCAGCTAATTGAACCCTCCAAGGAAGGCAAATGTGAGGAGGGACGGGAGCAGTGGATGACTGAATGCTGGCTACGAAATCTCAGCTCTACATTGACTACGTTGGCATATAAATTCCTGTCTGGTGACATTGTTGAACTCGTAGCCTCTGACGATTACACTGGAGAATTATTGAGAAGATTGAATGTTTGGCATTCGGAGCCTATGCCGCTATCTTATCCAACGCTTGTTTGGGGCTTTAGACTTGTTGTTTGCAGCTTCTACGTCGATAGCAGCAAGAGTCGTAATGATCCAATGTTCGTATTTGTCTATATCTATTTTACTTGCAATATACTAATTTCTCTTCCAGGCATCAAGATCATGTGCACTTGCTCAATAGAGTATGCCGAATCACGCTTAGACTATACTTTGGATTACATGATACTATAAATCGCGGTCTTTTCGACTATAGTCTCCTGCATATTATGCATGCTGATATGGGCTGGAAGGGCATGGCACCTGAGAACCTCACACGTTTTGTCGGAAGCGAATGCATTAGTCTGCTTTGTAGGTTTACATGGCCGAAACGTACAGATCTACAATGGATACAGAATCTATCCTGGGAAAAGGTCGAAGAATGGGAATCTGAAGTTGTCTCATTTCATAACTTGGTTAAATGGCTTTTGAACCTGCGGACGCTTGTCTTGAATGACTTTGGTATTCCAGGTTCGCCAATGCCTTCTTTGCATTTACACCCGACGACGTTGTTCGACCCGACATTGTTGGTGGACCCGACGTTGTTCGACTAAGTACGGCTAACTACCGTTGTATCCTGTATCCTTTGAATACTACCAGAGAGATATTACTTTTACGCTCGTTACTACGAAAGCGGGTGGTTAATTTATGCACGGTTGTGTCGGGTTTGCGTAAGTATAATATCTTTTCTCCTACTATAGCTAACCCTGACTTAGTTTCTTAAATTAGAAATGTATGGCTGTAACCATTAGGACAAGGTTATGCCTACTAAGTGCTGGCAGGAGGAACCAGGTGAATACATTAAAAATAGTTTTATATTTGAAGTAATAAACGCAATGAAAATCTGGGTTAGTATCTTGTTCTGGATTTGTCCATGCATATTATACTACTCGCCCATAGTATGTGTCGTTTTGCAGGTCAACATCCAACACATTGCTCACCAGGAGCCGCCTTCTATGGTTGGTTCTAATGCAACAGCGCCTTCAACTTATCCTGCCCGATTGGCTTGTTGCAATATACTGTAGCAAGTTGAAGCCGCAGGCAGGTTAGGTAGCTCTACCTCAGTAAGACAACAAAATGTTATATTTGCAAACTGCTTGCCAATCAGTCTAGTTCCTTGTCGAACTCTTCCCTTCCCGCAGGAAGTGTGAAAAAGTCTGACAAAACTTCAGACGCGCCGTGGGAACGAGTTTAACGATGCCACATAACCTACTCTTCTGTTAGCAATTGTCTCATAACCACCATTTGAATATTTTGTTTGATTGCATAATGCAGAGAGATGCAGTATGAGTTTGTCCTGTTTTTTAGTTGTCTGTAGAGGTACCAGGCGTCAATGGGACCAACAGTAATCCTAATGACGCAGCGGTACCCGTGTTTGACCGAGAGGTACCAGGCGTCAATGGGACCAACAGTAATCCTGATGACGCAACGGTACCCGTGTTTGACCGAGAGGTACCAGGCGTCAATGGGACCAACAGTAATCCTGATGACGCAGCGGTACCCGTGTTTGACCGAGAGGTACCAGGCGTCATTGGGACCAACAGTAATCCTGATGACGCAGCGGTACCCGTGTTTGACCGAGAGGTACCAGGCGTCATTGGGACCAACAGTAATCCTGATGACGCGGTATTCCCAGTCTTTAAGGATGGAGCCCATAATTCCTAAGCCCGGCATGAGCCCGGCATGTCAATAGGGCCAACAATGACTCTGACAACGCTGCACCACATCCAATTGCATTTACAAGAAGGGAGTGTATGGCATCGCATTTACATAAATATTGGAATGTCGTGTACATACGTCACCACAGAGATTGCACAATCCATGGCTTGCGGCCAATCGTACTCACCATCGTGATTCATTCTCTATCTTAGAAGCAAATAGAATAGCATTGAGTCAAACAACTACCGTTTCCCTCTACCTTATCGGGCTATCGGCACTTTGTAATCCATGCTAGTCCAGGCTGAAGATATCGTCACTCTTAGATACACCAAGCCTTGATGAACTGGTACCAACGGCTGTGAAGAACAACAATACCACCAAACAAACGGAGCAGAGTTCTATTATGAAACCTCTTGCCAACATGAACCGGTGACGGTATATCAGAGCGAACAACCGTAGGTCGCTGTTAATTATCCATGTTCATAGATACATTTGTATTTGTTATAATAATGCTATACGCGTCGATGGTTTTTGAATCCTCTTTTACCCCGATGTCAATACTTTGCTTTCGTAGAAAACATTTTTCCAATCCAGCACCTTTGTGCCCCCCATCCTTCTTGTTTTACCCACTCCAGAGATACCTCAATGCATACGCGCAACTTAAGGAGTGCATAAACACTCTCTACGTCACCACGGTTTCCTCTTATCCACGCTACGGGTATACCATGTTCACTTTTCATCCATATGGATTGGCAAGGCTCACCTCCCGACACGTATTCAAGCATTCCTTTAATCACTTTCCCAGCCTCTGGCTTATATGCTAACCGGCAATTCCTGAAAGTGATGTCCGCACAGCTGGAAGTGCCAAACAATGAGGGAAATGGTTCTTGGTTGATATAACGTGCATTGGAGTCGAGTAAGCATCTTGCATTACTACAAACACTGTCTAGCTCGGCAGCTAAACTTCCTGCGTCGCTTACCAGTTTGCCTATCTTTCTTTGTATGCTCTCGCCTGTTGACAGTTAGTTAGATAGGAGACGGGCTATACATTAAAGAAACCCCACAGGAAAATAGAATATTCATAATCCCGTGCTCTGGGAAATGTGTCTCTTCATCCCCTGGGAATAATAACGAGCATAGAACTTTCCGAACGATATAATCTTCTTCGTTTTGCTTGCTTTCATTGTACCCTTCTTCAGGGTATTGTGACGGTACACTGTCCACGGCCCAAGTATTTGAACCACCTGCTTTCGTAGTCCTTCTATTTTCTAGACTTGCCAGCCTTGACTCCACCAATGCCATAACGTCAAATCGGTCGTTCACTCCGACTCTGCGGTATGTACGTCCCCGACTTCCCATTCCACTTCTGTTCACTTTGCTTCCGTCGATTGGTACTAAATAATTCCCATTAGAAGCTTTACCAACCGGATGGAGTAACTGCAAACCTCCACAACTTCCATATGCTTTCGTAGTATCGGCACACACATAGGTATCATCACTATCGTGCCTCTTACTGGGCTGATAATTGTACTTTCCGTGTGGGAGCAACGGGACTGATGAAACTATATTTACTCTATTAGATAGTGCCACACAAATGTACAGATTTATGACAACTTGCCACTATCGCCAGCTATTGTTGTGGCTTTGGACTTATGCTTGCCGTTGATAAATCCATGCTGTATGCCATGCCTTCGCGTAAACCATTTCTCGTGTTTACTCTTTCGATTGATATTAGGATCTTTATACTTCGAGTTCGCTTCCATTAAAGACGGTTTGCATGTGGGTTGGATGGTATGGCGACGGAATGGAAGACGTGTAGAATATGCATTCTCAATATGGTAGAGATCATTCCTCTGTGCTTGCGGGTCCGCAGAATGTCGCCAGCTTAATCTCCGCAGGAGATTCTCATCAGGTTCTGCCATGTGAGCCATCAATTGATTTTAATTAACGAGAGCACCTATAACTCAGGATTATTTTGATTGTCCAGACTCATACGTACGCCAAGTCGGCGAAACTTTTCGGGAACGTCTCTTGTATCCGTATCTCTGCCGCCGCCTGGAGTGTTAGAGCCATTTTCGTCATTATACCTCCTGATTGTATCGATGCCCAACCTAATAATAAATATTCCCCCGATACTTATGTATTGCTCAGTAAATTTAACCGGACGAGGATCGGCCGTACTGTGTACAACTGGTGTTCCTTGTATCTTCCATGCATGATTAGTCCTTTGTAACACTCCGTGTCCCCTTCAGTCATAGCAGATGCAAACTGTCGCCAATATAGTACATTGCCATCTAGCAAGCAACACCAACGGCTGTACCCTCGTTGACCTTTTTCTGTTTTTCAGAACCTTTCCCTTCCATGAGCCATTGTCTCTTTTTGGGTCTTAGTGTGTGGCATCAGGCATCCCCACTTACATTACGAGCGATGCAAATTGTTATGCGCATCCTGGCATTATCGTCGTTTAATATGCGACGCATGCCCTTTTGGGCATACATTTCATTCTCGGCTAAAACGAACTATATCCTTTACAACATTGCAAACACGATTTCCCACTTTAACATGCGGCATCCATTATTACTGTGACCTTGGGCGCGTGACTGCGCCAACCATGTAGTCGGCTGGAATCATGAGAGCTGTCTTTCGCTCCATATGCAACCGGCGGCGCGGCCGAATCTCACTCTGTCTCGTGCAGTACACCTCCTGCGACCTCGTCATGCAATCATTCCTGTCGCACAATTAGACCCAACGGTCGCATTTCCGAGAATAGATAAATTCAACCATTACTAACCAATAGGAACTACAACCATAGTGCGCTCTTTCCGTCTTCAGCACCATGTCAATTTGCAATTGTGGCTCTTTCTTTCTAACCGGCTAGGTCGTTTCCAACTGCCAGCCAGTCAACATATCATTCATAACCAATTTCCAGGCGCGTAACCATACGACTTTAAAATCCGAACACAACAATTCTGCTTGGACGTTCCTGACTCTTTCCTGGCTTTTTCGCGCTACTAAAAAAGGGACTCAGGCTGCCAACCCCCCCCCCAAGAAAACCCCCCCAATTAGCGCACGAGCTTGGCATACAATATGATAGAAGACATTAGACCAAATAGTGGCACAAAGGTCAGAGTTTTTACATTGACGTGGTATGGGTAACTTCACGGCGCTCAAAGTGAGGGTACACCCGATCCCTCGCGCGTGAGGGACCGCAATAGAACAACGCTCTGGATAGGAATAGGTGAACATGATCAGTCTTAAACTCAACTATATTCACTTAAATAAACGTGTCCCGTTTCAATTTCTCCTCTGTAATCCAGAATCCGATAGTATTCACGTAACTAATTCTGTCCTGTTTCAATTTCTCCCCCATAATCCAAAAACAAAGCCGAAGCATACCTAAATATCGAATATCGTCATTAGAATTTTGATGAGCAAAGACCTAAGCGGGGACGTACATATTTAGTGGTTATTGCTTTCGTGGTCACAAAAAGGCATAAAAATGCACGACTCTGCGACTTTGAGAATACCCAGTGTTACGCCGGCATACCTAAATATCGCCATTAGAATTTTGATGAGCAAAGACCTAAGCGGGGACGTACATATTTAGTGGTTATTGCTTTCGTGGTCACAAAAAGGCTTAAAAATGCACGACTCTGCGGCTTTGACAATACCCAGTCTTAAGCCGGGCGTACGTTGCCTGTCGAATCGTACCTAAAATATCGTCATTAGAATTTTGATGAGCAAATACCTACGAAAGAACGTACAAAAAGCCGTGGTGTTTGCTTTCGTTGCGACCAAAAAATATAAGAATAATATCTTATGAACTTGTCGTCTTACACCCTGTAATCTCTGTTACGGTCCGTCAGTACAGTTCTAGTCAACTGAGAGTGACGGAGAAAACCAACGAACCCCAGTACCATACCGCCTGCGTCGTACCAGCAATGTGCGATGCTATCGTCTACGAGCTACTGGTGGCTACTGGTAGCACCGGTGGGTGACAGCCCAACGAACCGCAAAGAGGTAAGCTCCAGTACTTCGATCATCGCTAACGTAGATAATGTGGCCAGTTATGATATGGCATGTGTCTAGAAGCCCGTGGAGGCTTGTAGTGTTGTCGTAATACCACCCAACTGTGTGTGTCACAATATCTTGCACTGACCCTAAGCCTTCTCTTGACTCCACCGTCTCAGACCAGTCTGCAACAATTCTTTCGTTTGCATATGCACCATATTTTGTTTGCAGTGTGCGAACATCCTTCCATCTTAATTTTACCGGCATATCCAATCCAGGCTCTTGAATAGAGCAACCATTTGCGAACTGTGCTTCGCTGTCGTCTTTTTCACATGTTAGTCTGCACTCTTCTAAAGCCAGTGTAGAATCACAAAGAAACCAGGTTACTCCGTGGTGCGGTAACTCAAGTCGACATTGTTCACCGAGAAAAACTTCGTAGGCGGAGTGCTCTGAGGCATGTTGTTCGTGTCCGCCTTCGGACAGCATTGCAAGGGAAGGCATGATTAGTTTCGGTTAGTTTAATCGACATTTTGCCAACCAAAATGATCTGATCAACGAGCCATCTATGTGCATGCCAAGTCGGCTCGCGTGACATGGCGTGTCCTACATGACGGCAATACTTGACTTCTGGCCGATTGCCTGTATCGTCAAGCCAAAAGTATAATAACGCACAGTCAGGGAAGGTTCGCATATGACATTACTGAAGACAACAATAAGCTGAACTCTTATCCGTGATACAAAAAACTTTTTAATACTATAAATATATATGCACCTCAATAAGGTAGGTACTCAGATCCCTCAGACCTGTTGCCATTTTCTTCGTCCAGTTCAACATCAGTTGCATGCCCATGTAACCTTCTTCTGTTTTCATCTGAGAGTAGCTCGTAGTCATATTGTTTGCCATACATTTCTACTCTTCTTACCAAGCCCTTCCCAATCTGACAGGAAAAAGCCATCCGCTCACATCCCGTGCAAGTGGAGCCCGAGGTTGTGCAATGACCATCGCGGGGACCCCTCCATATCAGCTCTACAACTCCATCAATCTGCGTCAACATAACTTGTATGTGGTAAGGGATAACGGCAAAGCTGAACCCAGCTGTATGATCGCCAAAAGAGCAGTCGGCTTTTCTCATCAGTTTGCCACTCCCCTTTTCAGTCCTCCCAAACATCCCGTAAGTAAAGTCGCTTGCGTCTCGGTCGCAATGCACAGTGTTGTAGAAACCATCGAATGTATAGGCGATATTGGAGCAAAAAGATTCGTCCAATTCGTCTCCCTGCGCTCCGAAATGTTTCCCTGCTGCGGGCACCAAAAGCTCCCTCAACTGTGAGTTTTGATTCTGATGAATCAACGCCGATAGTGACCGGAAATTGTTTGATATCGCATCATGAACCCCGGTTAGCCCAATAACATGCTCTCTGATATCGTTTTCCGTGGTCTGGCCTTTTCTGGGCTTTCCGCGCCTGTATGTATCGACGTGAACCCCAGGCTCGTAACCTGGTCTCCATCCCACCGCATTCATTTTTCCGCCTCGCATTGCGCCATTTTTTAGGCTCTGTGAGCCCTTTATTGCCCTATCCCTTGCAAAGTATGAAAAAATTCGCTGGTATTCATCATGCTGCTGTGCAGTCATGTCCTCATAAAGATTGACCTAGTGACACATGTTAGCCTCCAATCAAAGTCAACCCCGTGTAAAATACCCGCGCAACAAATGCGATTTCCCGACTCTCTTTATCGACTGCAACGTAAACCGATGAAGACCTTCCATCGATCTGTGGGTCACAGTCATTATATGATTCCATGTGACATTAGTGGTTTCGTACTTTCGTGAAATAATTAATGTCCTCTTCATCCATTACATTTCCCATCTTCAGCTCCTCTAGGGACTTGTCACGTCGGTGTAGACGGATGATCGGAGTTCTGTTAACAGAAGAACGTCCGATGCCAGCCAAACTGGCAGTTTCTGTCGCCATTGCCTTCCTTCTGTTTCTTCGTTTTCTATCCGACGCCTTCTTCTTCTGCTTTTTCTTGCTCTCTTTGCCCTGTCTGTTCCTTTTATTCGCCCACTTAGGGTTCATGGCTGCTATTTGTCAAATGTTGAAAGGCCCCGCTTTGATATAAACCGCACCAAATGGGCCCGCATATAAATACACTCGCGCGAATCGGGTGCGGTTTGCCGTCATCGTGATCAATAATGACATCGTGAGGATCGAACATGTTGCGCTGATCATGACCCTTCCTAACTCTTGGCAAGATGCAGAGGCGCTTGTCACGGAAACCAATACGTATGAACAAAACAGCGAGTTTTCGGTGTTCCTGGTCCTTTGATTACTTATGGACGCTGCCATATTATGTCTGTTTATCCAACTACCTTAGCTCTAGCAATTATAACTCAACCCCTGCAAACCGATGTCGGCGACTGGTCCGCATCTCCTGTACTACATTTTCTTTATACAAAATCACCAATCTCCTCGCACATGGGAGTCTGAGATGGTTAGCACTACTCTTCTTTTACTGTTTTGCACAACTGGCTGCCTACGACGAATTTCCTTTTCTATCAGTCTTTTCTTTATTTCTTTGGTTTCCGTCATTTCCTCATTTCAGATAGCTAGCTAGGTTTGTTGAATATAAATTACTACTACTCACCAATCTCCTCGTATGTTCACATGTATTTCGCTTGTTGACTTTCAGCCGTGTCATGCAGACAAATTAATCCTCTTCCGGTTTCAACATACTATATAAAGATCAAAATCAAACTGCCTATGCCAGATTATCTGATAGCTCCACTGACACATTTGACACCCATTTACCGATTCGGACCGTCCTCGTCGTATATTTGGTCTAGTCAGTTAAAAAAAACCGTATGGTCTTTGGCTATCACTACAAATTAATCTCGTGGCCATTATCTGAACTAATCATACCATATATTCTTTTAGATTACTGACGCAAATCCAAATGGACGTGTTCTGTCATTCGGCCCTCTCTGTGCTAATTTCAAATTATAGGGAACATTCGCCTGCAGGAGAAGTTAGATTCCATTCAATGCCACAGTGTTGTGCACAACTTACTCTCGTAGATCTTCTTTGATTATAACACAACAACGATGATTTTGAGCATTCGTATCTACAATATAAAACAATTGCCTGTAAACCAAAATTAGTTTCTAAAAGTAGCTCAGTGGTTTGCTAAACTTACCCTCGAAGATTTGCAATTACAGCTTTCGTTGCGAGCAATAACAGAAGAAACAAAAATTGCGATACTCAAACAACTGCACCATTGTAAGTAATTCTTCTAGCTTTCGCAAACTTGGTCGTTGCAAAATTATACCCCTCAATAGACGTCGCAAACTATCGTTGTATGAAACAATGAGCGAATCGATGATTCTGACCATGCTCTTCATTACTTCTAATTCTTCTCCTCGCAGGCTCGATCTGTATTGTAGCTGTTCCTGTTTGTCGGATAGCTCCACCAACCGTTGGGCCAATTCATTTGCCTTATCGGAAAATAATTCTTTTGTTGGTTCGTTACCGTTCCAGAGTCTGCACTTTTCTGGCTTTTCGTATTCGCAGAAATCCAGCACATTATTTGTAGCTTGGATGTCTGTCGAGACGGCCTGAAAGACGCTTTCGTTGTATGTCAGCAGAGCTATCCTTTGCTGCATTTTGGTTTTCTTTGTCGTTATGGCTTGAATGGTGGTCAAGATATTTCCCTTGAATTCGAGTTTGTATAGCTCTAGAACCTCACGGCAGTTTACCAGATTTGAGAGGGGCTCCCAAGATTTTTCCTGAAAGCCTTTCCAGCAGCAATGGAACTCCATTTCTTTTCCGGATTCCACTCTGTGGGCTATAATCGCCTCAATTTCATATTCGTCGTCCTTGATTTCATGTTCGTCTGGCTTACATAAGTGAAGCACAGGCTTTCGTCGCTTGTAAATCTTGGTCTAAACGTATGTTACTTTCATGCGGTTCTGTGAGTGAATTCTGGTATACCATCCTGAATCGACGTGTATCGATGCTCTCGTCTCAAGGCTCAGGGGTCAACCTATGCTGATGGCAACAGAGAATACAAGCCTTCGTAGCCTTGAAAACAGTTTTGTAATTTGAAAGCAGGACCTCAGCCTCCGTAGTCTGTTCTCAAATCGAGGTTGACAACAAGAGCAAACAACTAATGCTCTTTTGCGTTTTACCTTACATACGATGTCTCCGACATACTTGCTCGTCTCTTGGCATGTACGCCATTAGCAACTAATTATCCATGAAATCATTTCTGGAATCTAAGAAAGGGCGGCTTGCTCTGACGTTACAACGCTCATCCCTTACTCGAACCCATCCAGGCTATGTCGTGAGGGCGATCATGGACTATCTAATCCAGCCCCGTCTAACCCATAAAGCTGGACGTTCCTAGAGACTCTTTTTATGTAGACTATTGTTTTGTCTACTAGCGTTCCGTTCATAGCTGTAAAGTTGGACTATTTTCATAGAATCCTCCTTTCTAATTCGAGGTAACTGTTAACGTATGGCTATCACCCGTCATTTCTGTCCTCCAACTAATCAGCCTAATCCAGCCATCTTTATACTTCGCCTGGTGATATAGATTTGCAAAAACGGCAGGCGATGCATTCCAGTCAAACATGATTGGCTGGTAAACGGCATTTCCATCCTCGTCCGGCTTCTTGACGTAACCAACAAGCCGTGACCCAGTACTGAAGATTCTACCGAGTGCCTCGAAGATAGGCATATCAAATGGAATGAATACCTGCATAAAATGCTCACTGTCATCATACTGGTTTCGCCCGTTAGACGATTCTTGCAAAGTGTGCTAATTCTTCAAAAGCTAAACATACCTCATCTATAACTGCGATCACACATTTATACTTTGAGCCAACTTGACATAATGGAGCTTTCGTTGTTTCGGAAAGACTTTCAACGTAATCCTCAATTTCTTCTGAGGATACTTCATCTCTCATGGATTCACTCAGTGCATCCCATTCGCCGCTCGGCTCGGAATATTCTTCTGCACTGAGATTTGTTGCCAACTTGAACACGGTTTTATTAGTAACTAAAAAGTTAGCCATTTTTAGTTTACCGGATTATAATATGTACCCTTGCTAAAGAGGCCAGACGTGTAAAGATTAGCTGGCTCACTCGCCACTATACCATGTCGGACAACTAGTCGTCCGTGTAATAGTGCTTCAAGTAAGCCTGTCTCTTCTTCACCTGTGAACTCACGCAGAGGCTTAATTTTGCCTTTCTTCATGGGGATTCTATATCTCCCAACTTGTACCCAATGAAAATTATTTTTCGCCATGGGCACGAATGTTGCCTCTCTAAGTGGCACATCTAGTCCAATCGTATTCTTGATCGTACTCTGTATCGCTTCCTTCAATACTCGTTCACGAGTATCCCTTGCGTTATTGTTTACTGGTCCAACCATTACAAGAAAACCTTCGCACCTCCAACTGAGTGGGAAGATTCTCTTGGCATGCCGTATGCCAAGTTTTGTGATACAGGAGTTAGTCCTTGACAGTAAGGACAGTCTGGGCTTGATACATGAATTCTTCGTGTCCGGTCTATGAAATAATCTGTCTTATCGATATCCGGTGTATCGAGCCCAGACTGTATTTACTGTTGACATGTTTCGACGCAAATACTATCGATTGGCTACCTCACTGAATATTAATATGCTGAAATGCATGAACGCATGAGTTGGTTTGAAGTAGCTATGGTGCATGGTTCAAGATGCTCTTATTTTCATTTCTAAAACGCCTTTGTGGATGGCTAAACTACACGGGGTTGCTAAATTCTTGCCCATATGTAGACAGCTTAGCAATTTATCCCGTCCTTAAACATTTCGGTTTAGATGCAAGGAGCTTCCATATTTAGAATAGCTAATGTACTGGTTAAGGCAGAATGAAGATTGGAGCAAGCTGCTCTCTCTTTGGTTTAATCAAATTCCTGGAATCCTATGGTTTCTCTCATTCCTTCTTCGACCCGTGTGCTTGCATCGTTTTTACCGCATGTAGCTTTTGCAAAGTACAAGGGGTGACATCTTTAAAGAGCGAATAATTTGCTGGAAGTCTTATTAAGAGAGAACAACTGTTTACCGGTGTTGATACCGCCACTTAGCAACTACGATGCACATTTGATACCATTGGGGTGAGTAAAACCGCAGGGCCAAATTTATAGGGATGTGAAAATCTCCATGATTTGATCCTGAAAGCAACTTATTATCTTGCCGCTATTGACAGCATTCGTTACATGCCATGTCATTCGGTTCCATTCCAGTGCTGCGACGAAAGGGTGAATCGCAACATACTCGCTAGTACAAAAAGCAGTAACTGCTTTCTCGATGTCTGCAAACATCTTCATATATGTCAATCCCAGCGGAACTTGTGTCATGTTACGGATCACCTGGACATGCTGAGGGGAATTTAGTTTAATCCTTTGATCTTCTATCATTGACACAAATGTAATGATTTGATCCCCCCCAAAAATCGTCTGTAGATTAAGTAGTAGCATTCTCCAGTCACGGTTGTGGCCATGTGCGACTGGGTCAACTTGCTGCTTTAACTGACTTGCCATATGAATTATATTAGCGAGATATTCGTCGTCCCCAAATATTTGATTTAGGTCCTCGAATATACAGCCCAGTTCTGTGTAATGACACTGCAGCACAAACGTAAAGTTTCGACTCCAGAAAAATAGCTTATCTATATGATCCCTGCCATCTACTAGCAACGACATTGTTTCGCTGTCAGATGCGAATGCAGGTTCGTACCAATGAGGCTTATACACAACTGTTGGCCTGGGATGGATAAACCGTAGCTCATCACAGCAACTGTTACAGCTGCTCCTAATAAAGCATGAAATATAATCGCTAGACCCAGCTCCGAATGCATAGATTGCAGCCCATATACTGCGAGTAGCATCGTGCGACAATCCAAATCTTTGGGATATATATGACTGGGTAAGCGAATAGTAAAACAGTCGGCAGCTATGTCTTAGTGCCTGTATGTCCCTCCACGAGCTAACATTGTCGGCAACCAGCTGTATCATTTCAATCGGAATGGTTTCCATCCTGTGAACGTATACACTTGTTACATTGGTTCAATATAAGGCTTTGGAATTATCTCCCATTTAGTCGTTACAAGACTGACGAGGGCTTGGCATGTACTTTTGTTGTTACGATCTAACGGTGAAAATTTTTCCTACCTTAGCAAATACAACTAAACATTGGAATTATCTCCTAGGAGCACTGAAGGATATTGGACCGGTCACATCAGATTGTAGAGTTGTGCAGATCATCCTCAAAGGACCCCGTGCGGAGATATCCCCGACTTTGTGGTTATCGCTTCAAATCTATATATCTGGATATAATCTTCACTGTCTTCTCCGTGGTGTAAAATATATTGATTGTTCACAAAAGGATCCCGAGTGGAGATTTCCCCGACTTTTGAAGGACTTTCACATATTGTGCATACGCGATAGGTACAGAAAGTTATGAGTTCAAGAATATATCCAGCTGCACATGGAAAAGAGGCATCAGGGACCTCGAAAATACAAAAGGCCAGACTAAGACTTGATGTTAGCCTGAATGCTATATTTGCAGCATTTGAAAAAAATGATGCTGAAACTGAATATAACGACCCGCACCGAGAAGTTAATTTATCAGAAGTTGGACTTGTTGACAGTTATACAGGAGCTCCATTGGCAAAAAGGGAATTTGTAAAGTGGCTTTCTTCGTGTAGCGTTATGGAGATTAAAAAGCTTGTGCATGAGCGTCGGAGTGCTCTATTGCTCCCAGAGGGTGAGATCATCAAGCATGCAAAATCTCTGTGCGATATAGGAGATCGTCAGGAGACTCCATTATGGCGTGGGGTCCTTCCTAAACTAGGTACCTATGGGACTGCCAGGAGACAAGCACCCAAGCGCTTGCAAAGACGGGATAGGTATACAAATATTGACAGAAAGTCAGACGAAATGGGTTATAGACATTTACGTCTACAAGAAGCTCCAGAGTTGGAATCGTTGCAATTAAAACTGGATAGTACTGATCTCCATAACCTTTTGTTACAAAAGGGGTCCGCGCAACCAGAGCCAGAAGAGGCAAGCATATTGCTTGAGGCGGGAATTACTTACACACAAGTCTCAGCTGATCTTGCAGCTGGTGGGCTATGTGCAGAGGATCGAGAGTACAACACCCTGTTTGATTTATTGCCAGTTGATGAGATTAACCCAAAGTATATCTTACGCCTTGAGCATACCTTTAACGAATTGTGTAGCAGACTACCCAATCGGTTTTTTGATCGAGATGATAAGCGGTTTTCAAAGGCTTGCGATGATTCGCACATGAATGGTATAATCCACTTAGGAGTATGGAATCAAGCCACCTGGCAGCATGAACGACCTGCATGTTCGTTTGGCTTAAGAGGTGGAAGTTTAAAATACAAGGAAGATGAGAATTACATGCTTATTCAACAGTTCCTTGTAGAGAATGATGCATTGTTTAGGCATATTGGTGGCATTCTAAAGAGGATGGACGAGAAACTATACGAAGAGTATAGTTCTATTGAATTACCCCCGTTTGTGGATAAGACTTTATTCTGGCCATTCTGTATGCTGGCTATAAACCGAAACTGCTTCTCCCTACCACATAAAGATTTGAACGATCTAGCGAGGGGTTTTTGCTTCCTACTATGTTGGGGCGATTTTAAAGGAGGCGATGTTACATTTGCAGAGCTACGATTAAAAATTCCCTTGCAGAAAGGACAATTGCTGGTATTTAGATCAGCACTATTGACACATTGGAATCAGCCGGTGTATGAGGGTGTTAGACATTCAATGGTTCTTTTCACACCTTCTAGAATGTTTAACTGGAAGCAAATTACAACGGTACAGGTGCTTAACAGATGGAATCGAGAGATAAAGGATTGTACGGAATACCTTGCCACACTGGGTTATTTCAGTTAATACTAGTGTACCAATGGGCAAATAATTCAATAGTAATCCAATATATCATAGTCATCCTCCTCGTATTCATCATCTCCTTGCTGCATCTTTCTAGCAGCTGGTAACTTGAATGTTACACGTTTCCTGTTACGTTGCTGCTCTTTCTGTCCTTTTCCACAAGCTATTGCTTCCTTTGTCCTTATCGACTTTGCTACTATGGTAGCTGGATTGATACCAGTGAAAGAGTTGGTGGATCCAGATGCTTCAAACTTGTTACGCTCATGAATTAACATTTGCTCAATCGCTTCATCCGTCAAACCAATTTTTGACAGTAAGCCCTTAAGTGATAGCTGCCCAGCGCGTAATTGAGTCGCTAACAACAAGAAGAGTGTTTGCTCAAGAACATGCGCATCTTTAAGCCGTAAAAGAGATTCATCAAGATACGACACCATCATGTAAGGGTAGTTATTAGGAGGAAATAAAGACGTGAAAATTGCACAAAGAAAACGGCAGGCTAGAACGGTGCGTGCCAAGGGCATTAATCGTGCGATCCGTTGGAGCATCCTGTAGCAGGGACATATCTGCTTTTTCCGGCACACAAAAATTAGAGTCACGCGGAGGGTGAACGACAACGAAGAAATCATAACACGCTCGGCGCCACTGGGAATCGCAAACTCGGAAAGCTTGTATGGAATAAAAAATTACAAGTCCGAAAAGATATGGGACATACAGGGTGCAAATGGCAGCAGTTTCGCAGTGTTTCGGGCCTGAAATATTTCACAGCAAGAAATCCAAGCATATTTTACGGTCGGGTAGTCGGGAAGTGTCTATTTCTATGTACTTCACCTACCAGCAGCAGCGTTCGTCATCACATCTGGCATATAGGGCACTTTCTATCTCTGTTTCCGTGCATGTGTCGGTCTACATGTGATTGCTCTCTGCGGCTTTCAAATCAATGATTTCTACTTGGATTCTCGTCAGCATCCATTGCAATTTGTCGACCTCTGGCCTCTGGTACTCGCCTTTTAGAAAATGTCTTACGCGGGTGACGCTCCCGTTCAGTTGCTGAAAGATTCACTCTGCAGTTCCGATGAGGGAAGGGGGAAAGAGAAAACGAAGAAACAAGGGAGAAGAGAACGAGTGGAAGCGGGGGTAACTCACTGTTTCTGAAATTGAGAAGGGACTGAAAAGGGCCATCGAGGAGCACGTCTCTGCGAAGATCCAAATATGGAATTATTCAGAAACTTTAAAATCAGGCTTACGCCTGCCATGTGACGCTCCTTTAGTGGTATATGGGGTAATGCGTAATACGTAAGTTTATGAAGTTTAGCTGCTAGTTTTGGGTAATCTGCCTTATGGATATTCCTTGGTTTCTCCGTGTTCATACCACCCAATCGAGGTTATGGTTTTCATTCTATAGTTGATAAGCTTTATGGATTAGCACAATAAAGCTTGTACTATTTGGCGTGTAAATATTAGCAAATGTGTAAATGTAGCGACACGACCCTCATCCTCACAATGTCACACTGTTAACAGGACAGTCATCCCTTTTCCTTCTATTCAGACTCCAGAAATTTTTAAACCCTACTATACCTCATATATCCGACGAGAAGACTGTTATTTTGTCCGGGCTGTTTTGCTTTGGCTCTAGCTCTGGATGCGGGGATGCCGAGCGACCATCTTGACGAGGGCTGCTCCTGGCACGATGTTGTTCGATCCAGACTTGGTGCAATGATACTCGTAATGTCTTGGGCATTGACCATTCCACCTGAGCTGCAACGCCTGTGATTGGGACTGAGATTGGGGCATTTCTGCATGGTTTTGTGGTTTATGGTAGAGATATGCATGACAGGAGGTGTGCAGGAGGTGTGGTGTGCCATCTCACTACCCTAGTCTGCTCAAGGTTCATCCCCGAAATTTCCCGCTATGTTTTTGGGGATAAACCTCAAAAGCCAGCCACCGTGTTAGTTGAAATATCTGATGTCGCAATCTCCTCCTGCTAGTGCACAATCCATGTATATTCCTGTTAGGCATGATGCAAAGAGCAAGGGTTGTTTCGAGACCATGGTTAAGCGTGTGCTGGCACACTAAATTCGACGTGTACCTTGTGGTCGTTAGTTTTGAGGCATTACGAGCTAGAGACCCACCAAACCTCAACAACTCATAGCAACGTACGGCTCGACTATCCTTGATCACCAACATTCCACCTTTCGCCTCAGTTTCCACGCCCATATGCTTGTCATTTCAGTCCTTTGCTTCTTCTCGTGGATCACATTATCGAATTTACAGTGGCATCACAGCGCTATGAGCAAAATCACATAAGAACTGTGAGCCTCCCCTCCCCAGCATGACCAGCAACCCTTCCTAAATTCGATCCTCAACATCATCACCATCTCACATATTCTCCTCTCTTCCTCTCTGATTCACACGCAGGTCAACTCGTGCCCTCGAGATGGCCGCATTACCACCTGGCGCACTCGCCAACAACATCGGCATTCGAACTCTCCCAGTCAGACCCGTCTCCAACGTCCACAAGCAAGTCTATATCCACCGCACCGCCAACAACACAAACGATTATCGATTCTACCACAGCAGCGACCTCCTCTGGAAGATGCTTGCCAACGAGGACCGTCAGAATACTGACGCCACGTATAACGCTCTCAGCGAATATCACAACCCGCACATGGCCTGGCGAGCTGATGGGACCTTCGCACACCCACACGTCACCCCTCCATACCCACAAAGCCCCCGTGATTGGTCCAGAGTCTCGAGGTTAGTTGACAAAACAACACCAGCAATCGCCCCTCGCAATCTCCAAGCCCTCGTCTCAATGACACTCGCCCAATGGTTTGTATATGCAGATCAGATGGGATGGGACTGGCGCAACTTCCGCCATGGTGCCGACGGACGTGCAATGATAGTTCCATTCGCACGTGCGAAGTATTGCGTCAAGATTGGTGTCTTCCACAAGGTTCCTCTCCGCTATTTCTATCAGCCAGACATCTCCGTTGCCGACTCCCTTGCCCGCGCTCATGACGCCAGAATTGCCGCCGGTCCGAGACCCACCCTCTTCCCTGGTGTTAATCACCAGAATGGACAGACGATGCACTTCCCTCCGGGATAAGAAACAGGTTGTCAAGTATGAGTGGCTATCTCACTCTATGGGGTTCAGGGATGGATTTGGGGATGGGATTAATCTTTTGGGAATGGGACTCGGGGATGGAATTATTCTTTTGGAGATGGGATCTGGGGATGGGATTATTCTTTTAGGGATAGGATTCAGGGAAGAGATTGGTATGGATAGACTTCATTGAATTGCATCCTTATTTTTATTTTTATTTTTTTTGATCTTCTCTCACTATATAGAAGAAAACGTGCGGTCTGGTATGGGATAGCTTATTAGAATGGCTGATAGGGCTTTGAATATACTTTTGCTACCGTTATATGTTAACCATTGCCATTGCACTCCTGACTCCTTAACTCCTTAGTAATGTGTGACCATTCCAATGGGTAACCCCCACCTGGACTTGCACCTCCACTCTCACCAGCATCAAAAAACAGGCCATCGTCTACATAGCCACATCCGACATTGCCGTCGGTGAGCAGTGTCGCCCCGTCTGTTCAGGATCACAGCTCTACATAATACTGGTACATAATACTGGAAGCAAAGGACAGAGTAAACGGAAGTAGAGATGAGGGAGATGAGGAGGATGATCGCTGTATTATAAACACTAGTACGTACCCGTCTCGTCATCTACACAAAGAGGTATATCAAAGTCGTACATACGCCCTAAGAAGCGCAGTGTGTCCGAGCAGATGCCTACTACTTCTGCGAGCTCTAAGAAGCGCAGTATGTCTGAGCACCATGTTTATACCATACATACCATATGGTCGAGGTTATGTTTTTCATCCTATAATTGATAAACCTTCTGGATTAATACAATAAGGCTTGTACTATTTTGCTTGTGAATATTAGCAAATGTGTAAACGTTGCGCCATGACACAATCCCTATCCTCTTAATGTCACACCATCAACGGGATAGCCATCCCTTTTCCTTCTATTCAGTCTCCAGAATTTTTTTTAAGTCTGCTATCGGACATTTCTTACATCATTAGTATTATATTAATTCAGTAAGGTTTGTACCATACCTCCTATATCTGATGAGGAAACCGTTATTTTGTCCAGGCTGTTTTGCTGATTGGGTAACTCTCTTGTTTCATTTTTTATAAGGGTGATAGCCTCCTCATCAGTGATTCCAATTCGTTTCAGTAGACTGAAAATGCTAGATTTGCCACTCTTTAGACTATCTCTAACAAGAGGAAATATAAGCGACTCTAGAAGCACTATATCATCAGCATTCAGTTCGTAGTCCTTCATTATCTGATCCATAATTCACCACTCTTGAATGTCAAAGTATTTCAAAGTACGAATGCGGGGGTTCAGATTTTCGAAACTCACAATCGTTTGCGCCAAGGTGTTGGTGGTAAGCTGGTGTAACACCTCGTCTTGTTTTGCTCAAACAAAAAAAGCACCCGAGTCGCGACTTGAATTGGCCGGGTTTGCTAGATGAGAGCAGTACTGCTAGTGAGAATTTTCTGGTTGGTAGACTCCACAATGTTGAACGCACAATTCGGAGTACGTAGAAAATCCCGTTGAATTAACAATTGTCCTCGTCCCGTGCCATTGCCTTACAACACCACTAATTGCGATCAGATTACATGTATAAATTATAAATTAATATGCCTTTCTGTCTGAATTCACAAAATCAGGAACATTAACAGCGAAGCTCTACCGTGCCAAGTGGGGCGGGTTTAGTTTGGTTGAACCTGTTGAAATGGAGGACACGTATTATTGAGGTGGGCAGCCCAAACATAACTGATTATTCCCAGAAAATATACAACTGAGTTTCAAATCATCAAGATCAAATCATATGGAAGTGGTGAATATTCTAAGACATCGATGTACTCGTACTTGAATATGGCAATAGTAAGCCCTGACCGGGCAGTATTATCGTCAGCAACATGCCTGAATCTGGGCACGGTTGTTGATGCCAAGCTCAGCTTCTATTCGGCCCTGAAAAATCTAAATGATGTCTCAAATTCGCTGTTTGTCTTGATCGTATCTGACCTTGCTGAAGTCCGACTCACTAACGACTTCACAGTTCGTCATTGCCATATCCGACTTGGAGCTCCATAGCTCTCCCTACGCGAATCTGACATCACGCTCGCCGAATTCAAGCTCGCCCCGCCGAATTCGAACTTTCATCATTATTGTATCCGACTTACAACGACTTCACATTTAGTAATTGCAGTATCCAACTATGTAGGCCACTCTCACCGAATCCGACATCGCTCTCGCCGAATTCGAGCTCGCACTGCCGAATTCGAATACACTCTTCGTCATAATCAGCCCTACAGCTTCGAATTACTAATGGCTTCACAGATCATCATCGCTGTATCCGACTCTGTAGCTTGCCCTCGCCGAATCTGACATCGCCCTTGCCGAATCCAACCTTATCTTGCTGTATACGCCTTCGCTTTCTCCAAATCGAATCTCGCCTAGCACCTGGTCATATCCAACTCCGCTATTCGCCCTCTCCGACACCGACCTCGTCCCTGCCGATTCCGAGCCTCTATAGCTTGCCCAATACATAAGTACTTATGGTATTTGTAGAATGAAGTTCTAAGTAGAGTAGATGGTAATAAAAACGTGCTAGTCAGTGGCGATGTGCTTTTCAAAAGTATCAATGCCCTTTCTATTTATCTACTTGTAACTTACTTACGTACTTCTAAACTGCACAAGAATTAGCATTAATTACTAGGCAATAAGGATCATTTAGGTTACTAGGTATGACTTTTAAATTCCTTCTATTTAGAGACTTCTACCACATCTGGGCCAGAAAGTTGCATCTGTACGAGGTCGCTTTCCTAGAGAATTGGTTCTAGATTCGCCTCGCCTAGACCGCGGCCAGATTCACACATGATGCTGATGATTGTGTAATACGCGCCAGGTCTGCACGAGGAGGGGAAGGCTCTTGAGCTTCTGCCATCTATATATGATCTGTAAGAGTAAGAGAAGTGGAATAGGCTCCACTCGAAAGTCAAAAATGGACCAACGAATCAACAGGCTAAAGACACGATAGGCTTGGCCGTTCCTGTTGAAATATTATTATTTGGCTTCTAATGCCACTTGGCACCGGTAGTCCCAAATCTCCTACCTGTACTGTACATTTATACTTTTAAATTGAATAAAGACGACCAGCTGCACCATATGCAGCGTTACAGGTGTATACGAGCAATCCCCCGATACACCGAATGCGAGTGTACAACTATATATAACCCCTTCGATAATGTATATTTAACGCATGGTGTAGATACTGGTCCCGATCCACCTGTGACTGAAGATTATCTGCCAGTTCATCTATATGCACAAAGTGAACATATAGCAATCACTTACCACAATCATGTGAATATAATTGGTGTCATTACACCTACCGCATTAAACTATAGTTGTATTGTTGAAGCTATCAAGGCAAATCAAACAATTGATGCAACTGTCTATTGGAAGGAGCAATATTCGCATGGAGGAGGTTATAAGGGTCGACTTCTGTGGGAAATAGTGTGTGTCCAAGCAGAGACAATACAAACAAATCCATCAACTTCGTCAAATGAGGATATAGAAATGAGCGACTATGGAGGTTTGACTTATTGTATCTTGACTGGCACGAAGATCTAACATAGTATCAGAAATTAGTCAAGAGTTATTGCACTTATATGACTACAAGGCCAAATCTGATGAACGAGGTGACGAGGACTACGGAAGTTTGCTATTTCATCTCCCATCTGCTTACTAGCAGTAACGAATGTGATAGCAATTGAACCCGAGCTTTTGCACTTGTATGATGTACAAGGGGAGGAAGATGATGAAAGTTTTGGGGGTTCGATCTTCCATCTTCCGTGTTGTAATGTATAACGACTAAAAAATGGAAAGAGATAGATCCCGAAGATTTCCATCTATACGATGCTATCACTAATGAGAGCAAAGATAACGAAGATGCTGAATATGGAGGTGGAGTCTCCAGATGCCCTATATGGGGGTGCTAGCTAACAATACTATAGACATTGATGAAAGCATATACTATTTATACGATTTAATACAATAAGTACATAGAGATGGCTTCTAGAACAATGATATGCAAATACTAGAGTATAATACCAAGTCTGTGACGAATTAACGGTCGATTGGACTACATTAACGCTGCTTTGATCATACGCCTAACCGAAGAATACATAAATCCAATAGGTTATATTTACTTATTATCTCAATGTGGTATTGCTACAGAGCAAAGATTTTCAATAACCAGACCGCCTAGTTTTTAAACGGAAATGCGAGGAACACCAAATGTCATGAACGAAACATTTGGCATCCAGGAGAACCTTTCGAATTGTTGATAGCGAAACCATATCGATGCCCAAGTCAAAAGCAGATTGCCTGTCCTGTCAACCAAACGAAAAGAATTGTCCTGATTGGTAATGTTTCATTTGGCGGGGTGTTGAGTTTTCACGTTACTGTTTATGGGTTAGAGGACGTGCTATATGCCAAGCATTCTGGTCATATTTTTTCGTCTCACTTTACACGTTCTCACAGTGAGAGACTGTGTCCTGGCGTTTTGTTCTGTAGCAGGGACATGTTGCTCTTTCCACCACACACAAAATTAGTGTCACACGGAGGGTAAAACGAAGAAATCATAACAGACTCCACACGTCTGGGAATCGCAAACTTGAAAGGCTCGTATGAGATGCTCAAAATTCAAAGTCCGAAGACCATTACAGATATTTGGAAGAGATTTGCTAGCATCTTCACATTAATTTGGCTATGTTTGACAACAAATTCTCACCGTGAGGAAGCAAGGGCATATTATAATAAAATTGCATTATCCGATGGTGGCGCTCGTGAGGATGGTTATGGAATTTCCAGTTCAACACTTCAACTTTGAGGAGCTTCTCCGTAGTCTCGAACATCACCAAGAACTCACGCTTCCACATGGAGAACATCCGAGGTTTCCTGCCAGGCTTGAGGGATATACCGATCTTGATCCATCGATGGTCGGTGCCCCACACAATCTACTGAGGATAAAAGGACATAGCTCCTTCAATGAATGGGTGGATGCCATTCACGCAACTCACATTTATTCAAATCCGAGACAAATTCCCTGGATACAGGCAATCGTCCATCACCATCCACACAACATTGTGCTAGATCAAAACAGTATCACGAAGTATGTCAGGGTGTCATCTTCCAATACCCTTCGAAGAGATCCGGATTACCAGACCTTCTGAGCTGAGTACAACACGGTTATCCCCTCTAGAGAAAAGATTAGAGTTATCGGAGATGTCGAGGCCGCAGCTATGGCAATTCAGCACCATCCAATCCCTCCCAACACCTACCGCAGACCAGTCATGAGAGACGTGGAGTAACACTAGTTAGCGAAGAACCCAGCTGGCTGGTGTCTTGAGCGTGACTTGTACAACTGGTGAGTAGTTAGGGGGATTTTATGTATTAATTTAGTATTCATTATATCGTATAGAGCATATAGAGCAATTAGTTAGTCGATTATTTCCTTCTTTATCTAAGTACTTAGTGATCACAGAAGAACAACTTCCAGCCGCTCGATCGACTTGAGGTTGTGAGGATTAGCATGTGTGGCCTGCTCGAGAACTTAGAGCCGCATATCATGTACTAAATGCCAATACCATGCAGGTTGACATCACCTGCAACGAGTCGATGCTCATTTAATGAAACTGCAGCCCAGCGGCCCAAAGTGTCTGAAACGAAGTAAGGGGAACACCACTTGTATGTGAAATGAGGCCTTTATTACCGTTACGTAACTTGATTTGGTGAACTGGTGCAGGTTACATACATAGGAAGAATGAAGGTCGTGGAAAGCCATCCCTTATCCTGTGCCAGTGCCGATTCCCGAATTCCATGCCTTTTCAGTTTCCCAAAGAAGGTATTGCCAACTCCTTTTTGTGTGGTGACTTCTAATTCTAGGCACGTAAGGGACGGAACGTGTGCGGATATCAATTCTCACCTGTTACTGGTCATTTTCAGAGCCAAATGTTTTAGAGCCAAATGTTACAGTTACATTCCATTTACGCTTTGGAATGCTGCACAGCATGCAGTAGCGCTGTGACGGTCTCCAAGTCTCCGAGTCAGATGTCTAAAAAGCAATTATGGCCAGGGATAAACTTAGGTTTCTGGCATTCCAGGTGTTCGACGCATTCCAGGTGTTCAAAAATAGAGGATCCTGATCAGACTCGGACTTTAGCACACGATATTTATCAAGTGGTGAAGCCTCGCCCTCAAGAACATCAATCATCAACTTTGAACTGAGCCAAGAACGTCAATCATTCAACTTCGAACTGATCCTCTCCTCACTACAATCAAAATCTGTCAACCTCTTCCAGTTCCGATCCCTTTTACATCAATTGACTAGCACTATCATCAAAATGCCTTACCCTTCGCGCTCGCAAACCTCCAAGAAAAGATGCCTCAGCCCTGTCTTAGCCACGCCAATCTTGCGGGCTGAGAGTACCAAACGAAGACGCATTCATATCAGCCCACCGCCTATACCCGCAACTTCCGAGTCCGCAAGATCCAAACTCTTCTCAGCAGTTCGTGAAAGCTTAAGCACCCTCCAGGCAGAGGAGAATGGGTTAACCACACCAATTTTGCGCGCTGGCACTACTAAAGGAAGATGCATCAGCAAACCGACCACCTCCGCAACCTCTGCAACCTCCAGTCGCTCCCCCGAGCTGTCACCCCGGGTTGATGCATACACCCATCGGGCTCCAGCCACTCGCAAAAGGTCTCCGCTCGTTCTTGACTTGGATATCGGTCCGCGAGAGGACTCGGGGGTACGCTATAGACGTCTGATGGAAGAAAGCCCCGAGGCGCCGATGGTTGCTAGGGGAGCCGTGTTCATGGGGCTTGGTCCCAACGGCTCCTCAGCCTCAGCCGGTAAAGCGCTTCGAAGGGCCTCCGGGGCGTCACGAGGGCCCTCCGAGTCAGGTTCCGGCACAACGACACCAAGACAACAAAGATCCAGCCTAGGATCCCAATTGATGACCTTCAAAGACGTCGCCTCTCTCGATATGGATAATGAAAAGCACTACATTGTCAAAGTTCGAGACTTGTCCCCAAACGCCCTAGATAACGTTGACGACTACAACTACAACTCGACAGAAATCCGGCTCTTCCGACGTCTAGCAACAACCATAGACCAGAACATCGAAAAACTCGCTGCACAAGTTACCGGGAGGGGGACTCGAAATAATGATACATCTTTAGTTCTGTTTAGAGGTGTTGGGGCAGCCTACGCTGCCGGATTTCTAGCTGATTGTGGTTTCCCATCGTGTGCAGTCTCACACCGGAATGCCCTTGGGCCTGGGGTTTATCTGACAACGCACTTCGAATCAGCCGTTCATTACAGCAAACCACCTGGGGGCAGGTTTCCATCAGCCAATGGACACCACAAAACGCATCTCTTCCCGAAAGGGGGTATTTTTGCCTTCCGTCCGTATGGAGGTGCATTCGAAGGTTATAAGGTGGTGGAGTACGAACTTGGTGATCCTGTTTGGGAAGCCATAGTTATTGGGTAAGCACTTCCGAGTCACTCCGAAGTACCTTATACTGACTTCTTTCAGCAACCTCCACGGGCCAACCCAACCGAACAAGCAGGCCGACTTCACCGGTCTAACGGTTGCACAATACCAACAGTACGTCGCCGCAGATGTCATAATCGGGCCGCTCGTCGGCAACTACACCGCGGTGCAAAATTTAGGCGTCCGGCCTATTGCAGCTCTCAAATCCAACCGGGGATTTGATCAATCTCAAAGAGGCTCCAGTAGGATAAAGTCTTCCACGCAATCGGGTAAGGCACTAGCAGCCCAGCCAGACCAGCCGCCGAATCCGGAAGATGTAATTATTGAGTATGTCATTCGAAAACCAGAGCTCTTGAGAAGAATTATTTATGGTGTGGTGGAAATAAGGTGAAGGGGATCCAGGGGTTGTTGTATGTATAAGAGGATAAATTGAGTCGATATTTACACTTTGTATCCGTATACTAAAGTTCTCAACTTCTTACTTATGTATGATATCAGTGAACGTTGGCGCACCGAGTCGCTTGGTGATAGAGCAAAGGGTTTATTGAATGCGGAGGTGGTATTGGGACAAGACGTGACACGTTTGTTTTGTTTACTTCACCTTCTCAAAAAATTCCACGCCAAGCTTCCACGCGGTTTGAATCTCGACGGAGTTATCCAGTCAAAGCAATGAATTCCTACTCCAGAGAGGATCACGAAATTCTCCATGTCGAGTTACTCATTCAGATTTGGAACGAAATGATGCAAAAAAGATTCAGCACACGTCAGCTCGCCGATAATTCCGTCGTCCCCAGCCGTTTCTATACTCCGACAGTCGCTAAATGGTCCAGTAAAGAGCGAGCAGCATCAAATCACTTTCAATCCCTTCCTTCTCGACCTAACCTCAGCGTCATCTCGGATCATGTTACGCGACAGCAATGGACGGTGAATTTGGAGACACGAACCTGCACCTGTGGGGAGTTCCAAAAGGTTGACCTTCCTTGCCGATACGCTTTCAATTTCATTCTCCAGGTGACGAATGGCGCTACATGCGGGCTTGGAGAGCGACTTATGATGGTGGAAACGAAACCCCCCTCCGGTACTTTTCAACTTGGTGGAACAGCAAGCACTTTTGGAGGAGATGGAGTTTACAGCAGAGAATCCTATGTTTGTTGCCCCTATTCCAGTTGTTCCAGTGATGGGAAGGCGAAGGACTGTTCGCCTCGAGGCTGGCAGTGTCCAACAGCGTGGTGAAGGAATGGCTGGAACACAGCGCTGCAGTATTTACGGGCAAGCAGGGCACAAAAAGGGTAACAGACGCTTTCATCCTTATGGGTTTTGACGGAAAAGACAGTGTCGCTTTTATTTTCTTTACATAGACGAATTCTACATGCTTTCCTCTACCAAACCACTCCAGATGCGCCCATGAAAGTCCTCCTATCGTTGTGTTGTTGGTTGTTTGAGTTCTCAACGAAGCTTTTCTACCCGACAGATCTTGACATTTTGGTGATGGTGTTGAGTTCCATCCCCCGCCAAACTTGGTGAGGTGCAGGCACCCTCGATTAATCTGCACCAGTCTCTCGGTGGTCTGGTCATTGAAAACCTACCCCCCATGTCCGCCTGGTCACTGAAAACCTTTGTTCGTTACAATAAGTAATTATAAAAGAAAAGCATCACATCTTGCAACATAGGAGTTAGCATTTATAACCCAGTGTAAAACAGTTGACTATGGATAATTCAAATAAGTACCAAAGGATTATACATAAAATAAATAGTTATTGTGCTTTCTGGATAAATTGTTGCTGTTTAATAGATTATCGCAGATCGATATACGGCCCTGGTTCAGGTACATGAGGAGTACAACTCATATCGTAATCACCATCTTCACAGAATACTGGCATATCATATCCAGCATCATAAGAACTCCAACTGAGATCACCATCCCACGCATCACACTTCCCATCATACCAATAGGACCGTGTAGTCCAATAGACATCGGCAACAACAACCCTGCCCTTTTCAATCTCTTCCTTAATTTTTTCACTTGAACGCATATCGGCAACCCACCCCCCGAGTGCAGTTTGCTTCAAATAGACTTTTGGCAATGAGCTTGAGTTTGGGCGACGAACAGTTGTTATCAACATGATGCGATCCTCAACCATGATGCCTCTGGGTTCAGTAGTATGGACGGAGGCTGGGGAACACATATATGTGTGTGTGTGGCCCACCCGTGGAATCTTCTTCTCCCACTACTTTTCAAACTCTGGATCTATCTCATCCATTAAGACTATTCAGAGACTGTATTAGCTGAGACTCTAGGTACTACATAGGTGGCTCGTTTCTTATCAGCGCATAGGATGAATGTACTTACAACGTGCCATCCCAGTCCCAACTCTTAAACGAGTCCGTTCAACCGGTAACTCACTGGTTGCAACTTGAGTACCAACATCCCTGAGATTACGCAACCTTTCTCCAGTACTGTCATTATTATTATCGTCTGATGTGCCCAATTTTGCAGTATCCCTGCGAGTGGCATGATCCACTTCGTCTTCTGGACGCCTAGGGTCTTTGGGTGCGGATTCTCCACAGGCACAGGTTCCTCTGTCCAAGCCACACATAATTGATGTAGACTTTTGATCACCATCGTCAGCAGTCTGGCTATTATCAGAACTCTGCATATCGGTAGTATATCGACGCTTCTTGGAGTGACTACAGTCTGTCAATGCCATAGCGTTTGTTGATAAATGGCGTAAAGAAACACCATTTTGCCCAAGCCAAAGATGACACAGATCCTTTAACTTGGCACTTGACATTCGTCACGTGTTATACTGTTGTGCATTCAACACTTTCGATGCCACATCTTGGGTATTGATGGGTTTATCCTCTTGATCTAAACATTTTCACCTTTCTTCTGCGATTTTCTCAATCGTAACATGAAAGGTCGAGATACGAAATGCTAGAATTTAATACCAGATATAACTGCCGTTCTGATATATAAAACCAATCGTTAAAACTCATGAATAAGCAGCACCAAAATGAAGGAAAGATTGCTCAATTTGGGCTGGTAGCAGTATCAATTGATGCAACTATACCATATGTGTTTAATAACAGCGTGGGTAAACGTACATCAGTGACACTGATCGGACCAACACATTATCAGACTGTTTAGATTTTCACATTTAGCTGCACGTAGCATTTTAGACCTGGTATTCTGTTCATATCCGTCAGCTCTTTCGGCTTGATGCTTTCGAGTGATTGTAACAGCAGTCCTGGCAACAAAAATGATGTTTCGGAACTGACTGAAATCTCATTATCCATGCTTTGTAGTTTGCTTGCAGTCTTTGAAGGACGTGGAACTACGGGAATGCGGAAGTAACCGAGTAAAGAGGAATGTCACCCTAATTGACGTACTAAGCACCAACCACCATTCCTTCTCCGTATATTTGTACATTCCAGAGGCAGACCACGGCGTTTTGAAACTGCTTTGAGACAGAAATATTGACAGAAATGATGGTTCGGCTTTATTTTGGAATACCACATAGAGCACCGACTACCCATTTTCACACATATAGATACCTGGACTCATCAACGCCGTTCTTCGATCATTTAGAACACCAATCGTACCTTGTTTGCATACATCAGAATCACATCAGCACCCAAACCTACCCAAACACACAACAACTTGTCACAATCCAGCATCACAACCCAACCTCACTATGAGCCAAACGTTTAACGGAGATGAGTACATTCGCGCAGTTCACGAGCAACTATGCGACATGTGGGAGGACGGAACTCTCCCAGGAAACGACGCAACGGATGCCGAACTGAGGGACCTGCAAGAAGAGCTGGAGAGCGAGTCCACCCTTGCTGAAGTGAGAGTAAGTCTAGCAATCCATTAGTCTCGAGTATAAGTTTGTTGGGGAGGGGAGGATTGTACCTGGTTAGATTGTTACATGCAAACAAACTTGGAGACAAACTCGAACTCGGAGACAAACCCCCCAAACAAGAAGTGGAGCTAACGTTGTTGCGAAATGTAGTACATCATTAGGCAACTCAACCGAAATGGACCTTACGTCGCCCCAGCCCCAGCTACTCCACGTCATCGTACTAGACCATCCATATTCGACAACCCACCATCTCCATCCATAACCCGTACGCCAACCTTTGGTCGCACCTCCGGAGGCTACATCGGCCCAGCCCCACCCACCCCATCTAGCAGAAAGCGCCGTGCCTCTGCCAGCATTGGGCCCTCGATCCGTGAGCAGAACGATGCCCTTCGTGCTGAGGGTCGCCGCATTGAACGCATGGTCGAGGAACTGGAGGTGCAAGTCGACCGCCTTCAGCGCAGGAATGTTTTCGTTGGTGCCGAGCTTGAAGAGCATATCAACAAGTTCCTTAAGACCGAGGACAAGCTTAAGGCGGCTGTTGAGGACCAGAATACCTTGAGGACACAGCTCCAAAACAGCACATCAGCTTTCAGTACTGCCACCACCTCTATACAGAGAGACCTGGATCAGGCAAATCAGAGGGTTCAGGAGGCCGAACGAGCACAAGCAAATGCGAGGGAAAAGATGAGGGAGGCTCAAGAGGAGGCCAAGAAAGCCAAGGACCACCAAACCGAGTTGGAAAAGGAGCTGGGGGTACTTCGCGAGAAATACGACAACAACGACAAGAATTTTCAGTCGGAGATTGAAGCGAATAGGAGAGCCAATGATGAATACAAGCGTCTGCGCACCAATTTCGTCAACGAAGCGTATATGAAGAAGAAAGAGCTCGAAGCGAAGGACAAGGTGATTGCCGCTAAGGATAGAGAGATTAGGGATAGGGATGTGGAGCTTCAGGCCAGGTGGGATGACATTCAGAACGCCCAAAACGAAGTCGCTGCTGCCCAAAACCAAATCGCTGCTCTCCAGAGAAGACTCGATCGCCGTGCCAGAAGACGTCGCCAGGGTGGTGGTGGAGGAGGTTCCATTCGGAGTAGCGAGAGAATCGGAACGGTGAACTCGGCCGTTAAATTTCTTGGAGGAACTGTTCCCGTCATTAGAAACGCTCAGGGTAAAGTTGTGAGAGAGGGGGAAGCCACCCTCCCGCCTCGTCCAAGATTGAGATCCGCCGTCAACAACAACAACGACTCTGACGACGAGGAGGACGAGGAGGATGAGGATCAGCAGTAAAGAATTTCTGAGTTCGTGGTGGTGGGGGTGGTGCTGATGGGATTTGTGGTGGTGAGAATTGTTGTGGATGGTTTGGATGTGAGATGAGCGGGAAGAAGGGAAAGAGAATAAGCTGGAGGGATAGGCGTAGTGGTTCGAGGTTCGAGGCAATTGACGGAAAAGTTGGCTGGTCCAGTTCTTCTTTGCGTGGGGCTGCTTGGGGTTTGGGTTTCATGTTATCTGTTTCGGATTAGCCCATCTAGTATATCTGCTTGCCTCTCGGTTATCTTGTATTTCCGGTTTCGAATTCCTGGTTTTGCTATTGCCGTATGTTTCTTCCCACTGTGTCTTTGAGGACTTTGGCATCGTGTGTGGGGTTTCTTTAGCGTTCCATCTACAGTTGTTGTGACTGCTTGATGGGGCTTCTCTGGGAGTATGTGCCAGGAAAAGGTGTAAGATGAGTGTGTTGGGAATTGTAATTGTATTGTGAAAGAGCCAGCCAAGAACTAGAGCCAGCAATGAAGAATACCATACCGAGTATGAACGCCCGTAACAACATAAACGAAACACGATCGCAAGGATGATAGAGAGTGACCAAGAAGCCAAATCCGCAGGTCAAATCCCTCCCACTTGCCTTTTCTTGACTGACGAGTCCACCTGCGCCCTGTCTCGTACTGCCAGGCATCCCAAAGGTGTAACTGTTCGCGTTATCATCCGGTTTCCGTTTTTGCATGCATTCTACTGGATCTGAGGGGCTCGGGTGGGGGTCCGATGATGGCTTGTTGGAATCGATGGGTGCAAAACCCATGTATTTGGAGATACTTTTTCTCGCTGATTCCGAAAATGTACCTATATCATACATATTATAAAGCAATGAGGGTCCATTTAGCATCAAACCTGCATCTTTTCCTGTCATTGCACATGCTTCTGCCAAGACGCACTGCGCCAAGGCTCCACATAGCAACATCAAAAGCACAGGAAACAGGATCTGGTGGAAGCAAGGGATAACCATATCAGCCAAACAAACTCGTACCCACAAAACCACGTATTGTAAGAATAGATAAAATGGGGATGTGATTGGTAAGGGGAATTATAAAGGAACCAAGGATACGTAACCCTGTTCGAACACATGGCATGTCAAAAGAAAAAAGAGAGGAGATATTTATGAAATACGAGTTGACAAAAGAAAGAGAGGAGATATTTATGAAATACGAGTTGATGGTTCGAGGAAGCTCGTTCCCATCAACACATAGCAACATCAAAAGCACAGCGCATATTGTCTGCTGGAAGGACACGACACGAGAACCATCTCAGCCAAACAAACCCGTACCCACAAGATTGCGTATTGTAAGCATAGATAAAATGGGTATGTGACTGGTAAAGGGGATTATGAAGAAAGCAAGGATATGTAACCTTGCTCGAACACATATTTATGAAGTACAAACTGATGGTGCATTGAAACTCTCCCCCACCGAGTCACGTTGTAGGTATAGATAAAACAGCAAGCGAGTCAAATGTACTTACACCTATACAAGTACATGGACTGTCGAAATAATGAAGAGGAGAAGAAATATTTGTGAAATACGAGTTGATCCCCATTTATGATTACATGAAGTGCAATTTAGACTAATAAACGAGCTCAAGGCTAGAAAATGTTTTAATGTTTATTACAAGTATAAAACTATGTGCATGTATTCGCTATTCATCTCATGGAGTGCTACACTACCCGCTATTTGTAGCTTCATGTATGCCAAGTATATATGGTCGGTCATATTCACAACCAATTGCACGAATTTCTTTATCACCAGGGTGGAATCGATATTTTAACAGAATAGGCACATATGCGAAACACCCATTCTACATTAGAATCTGACTTTCAATCGGATATAAGTATTGGCAACAAGCGGATTCCTCGTATGGAAAAGCATTTTTTATTCAAAGGTCTGTTGAAGTTTTGATCCCTGTCTTTGTCTTTTCTATGTCATAGGCTTTCTGTTACTGACCAACTCTCACCACACTGATACCGCTGTTGGTGAATTCGACATAGGACCATAAAAAAATTTGCGTTACATTCATGCTCCAATGATATGGGGTTTGGATGACATGAGCGACGAAGACAACTCTACATTCCGTTATGGGCATGTTCCATTCCAGAGAGATAACGTTCATGCCTTTTGGCATGGAGCGGAATTGTTGTCTTACGATTTTGAAACAGCATTCGCCTGGAATGAAGAACACTCGATTTGGTCTTATAAGGTATCGCAGGTAGCCATCCCATGAACTGGATTCCTAGACATCAAACATAATCTACACACGCAAAACTCCCTTCCTATAATAGAACCCATTCTCGGCGAAGAAGTAACGACAGACATTTGCTACATTGTATGTATTAACCTTGTATTTCTGTCCATATTTGCTAACCAGATGATCCAGACTAAGTAATGGGACAGAGGCGTCGTAGTATTATGCAGGTCTCGAAGCCACTACCAGACCCAGATATCTATGAGATCGAGATGATTAAGGAAGCAAGGGAACATAATGGCAGAGTCGAATATTTGTGCAAATGGAAGGGATACGAGGATGCAAAGGATGAGACATGGGAACCGAGGTCAAACTTGGTAGACTGTCCTGAAGTGTTTGATGCATTCAGAACGTTACTTCTTCACCAGTATGAAACAAAGCAACAAGAAAAAGCGAGGTTGATAAAGAAAGGGTGGCTTATCCGACAGGGGTTACAGGAATTGCCTCTTATTATGAACAAGCTCAAGGTAGCAGAGAGAGCTGTTCAGGACAATGCACAACTGCTGGATCAGGTAAAGGAAGAACTCAAGGAATTACAGGATGAGTTGGCTGTATCGGAGCAGCTATTTGGCGGGCCTCTAGATTCCCTGTGGGATAGGTGGATTGTACTGGAAAGGGAATTGCACATGGCCGTGCGGGATACCTACACTTGTTGTGGAAATTATCTCAGGTATTCTATATAAAGGTTGGTGTCGAATGAATGTATTGCCTTATTGAACTTGTATGGTGGAAATCGTTGGGTTGGGATATCCAGGAAGTCTGATGGTTATGTTGGGTTTTCATGTTACTATAGACTCATGTCTTTAGATGCTGCCAAACTAGTTCTTTTTGCGGTTCAATTCTTCATTTTAGATTTGCCTATTCATTTCCCTTTTTCATGAATAGGTGACAACCGAAAGACGCACCTTTTGTGCGTGTCCTTTTATCTGACGGTTGTGAACGCGTCGGTGTCAAAAGAGGGCACACTTGTACATGCTTCATTGACTGTGTTGATGGGATGATGCATTTGTACTATTTCGTCTTCTACGTATCTATAAATCATATTTTGCTTACGTGGTCTTGTGCTTATAGTCGGAGCTTCGTCTGTTATGCTCTTGCCTACCTTACTCGTGTTCACTACGCACTCGAAACTTAATGGTCCAGTATCTTCGTACGTATATCTGCTTTGGATTGCTTCCAGTTGGTCCACATCAGTTAAAGCTCGCAATTTACACAGTTTGTAATGCTTGTACATACGTGCGGTGTTTTCCTTTTCCTCTTGAGCTGACTATTCCTGATTCAGAATCTTGTTTGACTTTCTGTATGAGGGGGGTCATTGAGCATATCAGGCAGAGTCCAACACAGAGGTTGATTCAGTTAAACATTCTAGACTGTTCTGCGTAATATGCGTCTTCGGGCCTTCATTGTGACATCCCCATTCTAATCTTCTCGTACCTATTCGTACGTCTTTCATTGCATCGCACGTAGTTTGTCTGCTTGTACATGCGTGCGGTGTTCTTCTTTTCCTCTTGAGCTGGCTATTCTTGAATATTGTTTGGTTTTCTGTATGAGGGGTGTTATTGAGCATATCATGCAGAGTCAAACACAGAAGTTGATCCAGTTAAACATCCTAGACTGTTCTGCATAGTAGCCGTCTTCGGGCCTTCATTTTGACAAGATCCGTCCCCATTCTAATCTTCTCGTACCTATTTGTATGCCGCCCCGTATACACGCTGATTGTGTGTACTGTAAAGTACGTACCACCAAGCTCGGTGGGTCCTATAGCTCCACATAAACACTGAAAGTGTCTTTGGATCTTCGCATGATCTTGCCGTACGTACACATATTTGCCAGTGTACTATAAAGTACGTACATCCCCATGGCTGGAAGATAGAGTATTCGTCTCGTGTCAGTGGTACAGTGAACGAATCCTCTTGGTCCGGTGTGTCGTCAACCGTTCTATTCGCCAGTCTGTAAACCATATAACTTGACACTTGGTTTATTTCTGTCGTGCCTTCATTTCTTTCTTTTTTCGTTGGTCTGAAAGTATCTTGTTATTTCCTCTCGTGAGTAGAAGTGCGTACCGTCTTCTCTTCTAATAGGTTCTCAACGTGTCTTGCTTATGATAACAAAGTGCAATTTGAAAACATCCCCATTAATTCTAACTTATGTTTGCTATGAGTTGATAGTTGGATGCTCTTTGGTTATACTCTTTAGGCTTCTTATCCAACTTAAAGATCCTTTGAATACAGTACTTATCCCATGTGAATATCAGTAAAAGTGCAGATATACAGTTTGCTCGATCAATGATAACAGTTAAAAGGGTAGGGGCACTGGTTTCCCTTTATACCCTTGGTTGTCCACAAAAGGGACTATCCCAAACGGGTGGTCCTCCCCATACGGCAGTTTCACTCCTACCTTTTTTGATAATCGGTAGTTAGCTAAAAAAGGTAGTTGGTGTAAGTCCCGATGAAATGATATGTGATTATGTAACTGAAATATGTAGTGCGTTTATATGCACCCTCTAGATTGTTCAATACTAATTATTATTCCCATCATATTCGAATTAGAATTAGAGGATTTCACTTTACAGGGGGGGACCCCCTGTGACCCCCCTCTCCCCTTCCCTTCCCAACTTGTTCTCTTGCGCCTACACTGTCACTCTTTAAGGCTTTCACAATCACTTCTTTACATTGAACTGAAGAGGTAAAACTCTTTCAACCACTGTCCTATCTCTATAAACTTTGTGCTAGATCTTCACCTACACCCTATGTTTAAAAAATAGGAATCGGGAATTCGATATCAAGACTGGGAATTTGATAGCACGCAAGGACCAAGAACCAATTGAAATAAATTGTAGTCTCAGGGATTGGGAATTGCTGCGTAAGTAGCCAATTAGTTTGCATTATTCTCATCAGCATTTTGCCATGTAAATTTGGTGGGGTATGTACCTAGCCTCATTCCCAGCATTCACGTACCAGTTTCAGCTCGAGATTTCTGAATTCAATTGTAACATTAGTCCAATATGCTACCACTCCTATACCATTCCTATACACATGAAACTGCATAATGCAAGAGGAGAATCACAACTGCCCATACACCAAGCACCTGTCCTCAACTCGCCACCCTCTCATGCACACCAACCTGCTGACCTCTCCTACAAAAGTGAAGCATGCAACATGCGCTGGCCCATCTGCCGCTCACTTAACAATATCTGCTCCATAGCTGCAGTCCACACAATATACTCTATGTTGGCAAGAGTGGTGTATCTGTCCTTTGAGATCTGAGGTAGTTTGACCCATTTTTCAGCAATTGTAATATCGTAGCGCTTCGATGGGAATCTGGGAGAAATTCCTGGTCTGTAGTTCGCTTGCATCCATTCTTCGGCGAAGCTGTACACACATCATTAGCCATTGCTCTCAAGCAAAGGATTTGGCATGCATTTCCTACTTACATGAGGTAGTTGGTCTTTGGGCCAGTTGAGGGCTTTCGAAGGAACTGTCTAAACAGTTCATTGAAGCGGCATTCCGGCAAGGAGACTGTAGTTAGATCGCCTAGAACAGTTCTACCACTAATGGTAATAGTGCGATATTGCTGAGTAGCCGATGCATTGGAATGTTCAATTATTTGAAACGACATCGTGATGTTAGGATGAAAGATTGTGGTCGTGTGGAATGTGGGAACCCGTCTATCTATCTATAATATGTATATCCTGCTCTTGACGTTGTGCCCCTATTAGGATTAGTGTAAGAGAGGCTCATCGCAGATTTAATAGGCCTTGCAGAAGCATGACAAAGCTATTGTATATCAGGCAAAGATCAACATGCCTCCAGCAGAGCCATCACATACATAGCATAGTCTACTATCTAACATACATAACTGCAGGCTAACCAACAGCACAGTGAAGTCTTACTCGTATCTTAAAATAATCAATATGGCAGCTCTACTCCTCTTACACTCGTGACAAGCAGGGGGAGATCGGAGCGAGCGCAGCGAGCGAAGCGAACG
The DNA here is from genome assembly GCA_003788565.2 of Ascobolus immersus RN42. Classification (NCBI taxonomy): domain Eukaryota; kingdom Fungi; phylum Ascomycota; class Pezizomycetes; order Pezizales; family Ascobolaceae; genus Ascobolus; species Ascobolus immersus. Next base: position 80,931 of record ML119838.1, read on the forward strand.
ACCTGCTTGCAAGCCTAAGCCTACTTTGAATTTTTTTCTGGCATACAGAGCAGTGAGCGAGACAAACGACCTGCTTGCAAGCTCATTCATTTGGACTCTCTTCTGGCACACAGAGGCGGCCGCAGGCCGCCCTTATGACCACTTGTATTCTTTATGGTTATCCATCTGGTCCAGTCTCAAACCCTTGAACCTCCTGACGCATACATTAGGGCGTCTTTGTGAACCAATACCCGCTCGATCCTATAAACGACACGTTAGATTACTGTCTGAGATGATCACAAAAACAAACTACTGTACTACCATACATGTTCATATTCGGATTTGGGAAGAGGCACAGGAAGAAGCCAAGCCTGAAATCAGAACAATGGTTTGATTTGGCGAGATTTTGCGAGACCTTCTACATAAAGGTCAGCTTGATTATTTGGAGGAAGAGGAAGAGCTTGTACATGAAGTGATCGGAATTCTCCTGAAAATGAATTGGTATGGGTATGATACGACTTATTTTTGTTGTTGTTGGCGAGTTTGTTAGGTATCAAGCGTCAATGCAGTGATGTCAAGTTTTAGTGCCATTCATTAATCACTTTGCAAAACCTTCCACATCGGCAACATTGGCTTGACCTCGTTGCAATTCATATTTTCGTAAGAATGCACTAGAGTTGCAAGCACCATAACAGGTTTATAATCATTAAATTCTGAATCACCAGTGGAAGCAATAGCGCATTCCATCCTCCAATATGCTCTTGATCACATTGTCCTGCCACGCAGCAATTCTCTACTTTATTGAGACGGTAGAGGCTGGTTCCATATTTAACAGGTCATCCTTGTTGGTCTTTGGAATACAAGTAACTACGTCGCTAGTGTCTTCCTCTTCTCTCGTGTTTTTGTCGCCAATGAGGGGCAAGGGATGCCTAACTACAATGGAGTGGCCAGTGTGTTGTATACAGAAATAGTGGTTGCCATGAGAATATTACTCATTTGTGGCCATGTCTAGTTAACCATCAAATTTTCCAAATTACGCAAAGGCAAAACACCACCAAGATCTATCATCACCAATTTTCAACCACCAATATCTAGCATCACCAATTCCCCTACCAACAGTCATGGTCATCATTCTTTGCACATTTCAGGCACTGCGACATGTGTGCTGCGGCCGCCACGGTTTCGCATCATCACATTCCAGGGACCGACCCCTTCGCACGCTATGTTTTCACGCATCAATCGACGCGGCTACATTCCATCCATCTCGTATTCCTTTGGATTGAGGTATCAGGGCCGTTCGCAGCTTGCAGCCTACCGCTGACGAAACACTCAGTGTAATGTTTAAATACACGACCTCGCCACGAATGGGAAGCCATACCCGCTCCTCATCCCGAATCCAAAGTCCTCGTCCTTCGTCTCTATACCGCCTCGATTCCATCCTCCTCTCACGTACGCCTGCAACTTATCCCCTTGATCCCACCCGAATCATACCGCCTCAGCCATGGTCAACAACCCAATCCCACCTGCTCGATACCGAACAGCCACACCTGGAGTTACGCCCCACCACATCCACAACGATGTCAGAGTCCACAATAGCAACCTGAACAACGAGCGAAGATCAGCAAACGAGATCAAATTTAACACCGGCGCCAATACCGACCGCAAAACCTTCCTACTCCTTGCGCCAGAAGCGACAGGCTCCAGACCCGAGGACGTGGTGTGTCCAAACAACAGATACAAGGTCTTGAGGACTCCCCTGGAGATTTGGTATATCATCTCAGACGCATTTGGATTCAATTGGAGAGGAAAGTCAGTTGGAGAATGTAGAGATCTTTGGTGCAGCTTCCATGGAGTTTGCCGCATTTTGTCAGTCGGTCAGCGAAATGCAATCCACCATATCAACAACCCAAACGACCCAAACCTCGTCTATCTTGCCAACCACAACATTCAACTCGGCTCTGCTCTTCAGTTCATGAACCAGTTCCAAGCCGCCCAGCAAGCCGCCCAGCTAGCCGCTGTACAAGCCGCTGTACTAGCCGCTCAACAAGCCGTTCAAAACGCCGCCCAAGGAGCGCAGGGAGCGCAAGGAGTCCAGGGTGCTTAGGGTGAGAGTATCTTTCTATTTCCTGGATTATGAGGCCTGTTCGATACCATAGAATGCGTTGCTTTCCTGCGTTGCTTTCCTGCGTTGCTTTCTTGCGTTGCTTTCTTGCGTTGCTTTCTTGCGTTGCTTTCTTGCGTTGCTTTCTTGCTTTCCTGCCTTTCCATAGAATGCGTTGCTTTCCTGTGTTTCTTTACTCTATTTAATAGTTTGATTTTTTGAGTCGGTATTGGTTTATCTTGCAATTTTCAGAGTATTCATTCTATAACTATTCGAATTCTGTTTCTTTAATCTGTTTCAGTTGTCATTTCTGAGTCTTTATTCTATTCCTTCTCTCTGGTTATTTAATCCGAAAATGGCAGTCGATCGAGCACAGATGCACGCTGCCGCACAATTCAAAAATTCTCACACTCTCCTCGACCATCACTCCACTCCATTCAAGCAACATCACCACACGACAACCTCATGTTTTCATCCCATCAACTCTCCATTCGTCACCAGTCATACGTCCTCTACCATTCTTCGCCATACGAAATGTTCACCAGCTCTATCAACCTGGTCTCTGGCAGCGTTGCTCGTCTTGCCATTTCGGCCAGATCCCGAATACGAACGCCTTATTTGTGGGAAGCCGGATACCAACCTCACCACCGCCACGTCACCACACTCCCGAAGGACAGGGGTGAGAAATGGGAATGAGGGTTCAGGGCTTGGGGAGCGGGGAAATGGGTATAAAAGGCAATGGAATCACACTATCTGAGTAGCCATACCGACAAAAATTGAAACCTTCACCATGTCAATGCCCCCTCGCACAGATCGGGTCAATAAGAAGGCCTACGAAACCACAACCATTGGAGAAGTTACGCTCCACAACGGCGCATGTATTCTCTCTTACAACGAGTGAGTATTTCCCTACCGAGTGTTCACCCTGTCACGGAGCTTTGCTGATAATGGTTGATCTGTGTACAGAGACAACCGCTTGACCATTGCTGTTTACAACGCATTCGGGCCTTATCACAATCCTCATCTTGTCCCAGCGATCCCAGATGCTCCTGGAGACGACCCTGACGACCCAGTCGAGCCGGTTTTCCCTATTATCAACCTGCCTCCCGCAAACGCCAACAACCGACTTTGGAGCACTGTCCCGAGGGCAAAGGATGCACTCGTCGCACCAAACTCACCACGCAACCTATTCCAACTTGTTTCAAAGTCGCTGGAGGAATGGTTGATCTGGGTAGAGTTTATGGGATATCCATGGAGGACATACCGCCACCGCATCACCGACAATACGATGACCGTACATTACGCAAGAGCCAAATACGTTGTTTTAATCGGCGTCGCCTCTCGAGTTCCTCCACAACTGCTATTTGGACCGACGAACGCCAGTCAGCAAGCCGCCCTTGACGCCTTGGAGGAGCAGATCATTATGGAAGGTCTTGCCAATGCTCCTTTCGCCCACAACATCGCCCAATTGCCGGAAGATTTCCTGGCAGCTGAGATGGAAGAGGTCGAGCAGATGTTGGCAGAAGGCTACAAGTTTGACGATCAGGGAGAAGTCATCGAGGTGCCTGCAGGCCGTGTTGTTGACAATGAGAGAGAGGATACGGATATGGAGGAGGATGAAGGGAATGGAGATGAGGATTCGGATGGTGGAGATGAGGTCAAGGAGTAGTTCTTTCTCGTTGCATGGTGGTTGCTTTCAATTTTTCAGAATCTTCGTCTTTTTGTTCCTCGTTTTGGGGTTTTTTACATTACTTATCCAATTTCAAAAGTGTTCTATTTTGATATAGCCTCTGTCTTCTCTTTCTTATCTACTCGGTTTTGTTGTCTACAAATGCAATAACAAAAATATATAACTACAATCGTAAAAAAGTACCCACTGGCTTAATGGTAATCAAGCATTAGCTGGACCGCTATGAGAGCATTTCTCGGGATTCTAGCTACATTGAGAGTTTAGAAACATTATAAGACCATTTTGAGGCAGAAGAATGTCGAGGAAGCATGAAGAATGTTTGCTTTAAGATTATCGAACGCACGCTACAGACGCGTTGCATAGTAGAACAGAAGAACATAGCAACCAAAGGGGGTGAGATCTGAAGGGAATGCACGCCAACCAAAGGGAATTAGATCAAGTGAAGAGCCGAAGGGGGTGAGCATTGTCTGAAGGGGATGGTTGAAAGGGATGAGCATCGACCGAAGGGTATGAGGTGACCAAAGGGGACGAGGCACTGATGGGAGGAGACCGAGGGGATGAGGCGTTCGAAGGCTACGAGCCAGCGAGGCCGGGGGAGGAGACCGAGAGACGAGACCGAGGGAATGAGGCGTAATAAGGGGACGAGCCAACGAAGGGATTGGGAGGAATGAGGCGCCGATCGAAGGGGATGAGGCGACTGAAGGGGACGAGACCGAGGCGATGAGGTGACCGAAGGGGACGAGCCACCAAGGGGATCCGGATCTCACTCGGATGGCTTCGACTGTACAACTCGCTCTCATAGCTTCAAATGGTTCGTCCCATGCTGGCAGCTGGCCTTAGACCGAGGGGACGAGATCGATTTCTGCCTCTATAACCAAGCAACCCTAGCGAAATCCGTGTAAAAGTCCAACATCCATTTCAAAACCCCTTCTCCTCCATTTAATCCGAGACTGCTTGCTAGCTGCCACAATAACCTTTCGCTTCCCGCTTGTTTGAAGAAATAGGGTGATTGAGCGATTGCAAGAATGTAAAATTTATTGAAATTGCTGTAAGAGCTAGGGACGTAACGTGTGCTGTTGGCAACGGTGGTAAGGTTTGGTGGGTTAAGCTTGGCATGACTGACTTAAGATCGACACCTCCATTATGGATCCAAATGAGATGGATCCTACACGTATTTTACCTGTATGCCGCCCGCTCTATTTGCAACATTAGTAACAACTTTACGATAGTAAAAATACCTTTCGCTATAGCTTATTCGCACCAACATGGTTTTATACTTCGTACCTGATGCAAGCCCCTTTAGAATCGTACAATTTACCTTATCCATGTTTGATGAGACTGAAAGTTTGGGCTTTGCTTTAATGATTAGAATATACTATACTAAGACTTTTGTACATTATTGCTACAAACCCTACTTTATAGTAGTCTTCTGTATCATAAACATTTATTTGCGATTACTACACTATGTCCATTTAAGTGCACACAGCTCTTGCTCAAGCCGATAAATTGTTTCATCACGATCGCATATTATTTGTATTGCCACATCTAATTCTCTCTCCTTCTGCGTAAGAATGGATTCGTACTCTGCTAGCCGTCGCTTAAACCATGTCAGCCTCTTTATTACCAAGCGTCTTCCACCTTCCACCAAATTAAGGCTATTCTTTAATCTTTCAATTTCTTCTTGCATATCTGTTACCATTTCAGTGGTCGGTAAATAGGCTACTGGTGTAGCTATATTTTTAACTGTGCCTTCGGCTACCACCGAATCTCCTTTAAAATCAAATTTGTTTCGATAGCTTTTTCCTTGTTTTGCACAAAAGGCAGGCGTGGGCACGCTCTTGTCCTCATTTTCGCATTTGTAAAGCCCAACTTCTCCATCTTTGATTGCTTCTAGTATACGCTTTGTCTCCTGATTGGTGAATTTATATAGCATCTTTGGTTTTCCAGATGCAATATCGGTTGGCAATTGATAGCTTCCAAACCGCCATAGATAACCCCGAAACCCACAACTTAAATCTTTAATATCCGCACAATTTTCATCCACTTCTAATGGAAAATCCTTTATGCTACACAGTGCAAGCTGTATAGCTTGCATGTTTTTCTTTGCCTCTTGTAAAGTAGGTGAATCAATTTTCCTACATCTCTGCCTGTATATCCTTGCCCTCTTTCCAATTGGCATAGCGATAAATCTGTAACTTCTTCAATTTTACAGAACCGCTTATGTTATTTTAGTGTAGGAACAATTTCAGGAACACGCCAAGCCTTTGCAGCAGAAGAAAAAATCGATTGGCATCGTATTCAAAGCTCCTTGGAAAAGAATTTAAAATACTGCAGGTGCTATACTGTAATTCAATCATAGTTATAAACAACTCCCTTTGCTAATCGATTGCTGATATAGGCATTTCCTGTTACTACATTCCACAATACTAAAAGGTGCATCGATGTTGGACTACGAAAGCAACCCTATTCGAGGGTTCAAGGGATTCCTTACAATGCCGAATGAGCTTGTTATTGCAATCGGCAACAAACTTGATGACTGGAGGGACCTCCAATGCCTTGCACAGGTTAATAAAAGGGTCCGACAAGTGCTTTATTATAAGGCTACCAAATTCAAAACAATGTGGTTTGCACTTCCCGCATCAGAGATCGTTTGGTTCGGTCAGGAACTCCTTTGGAGGAGTAACTTGGATATAATCCTTGATTTGAAGAATATATGCGGACTAGACCCCAATAACCATACTGGTATTTCTGGTTACGGTTACGAAACATTCAATAAGTTTGAGGTTACTTGGGATGAAAATATAAACTGGTTCCGCAATATTGCCTGCATGTGCAATACATTACAATACATCCCGATTCCTAGACTTCAAATGCTTTTCCAGGTCCGCAATGCATGCCCTTCCACACGGCAGCATTCTCTATTTCTGCAAAGTCTGGATACTATGACTCCGATTGGCTTAATCACCTACCTACGAGAGCTCTTACTCTCTGATGAAGGGATAAAGGGGCTTTGTAATGTCCATTCTTCGCTCCGGGACCTGATGAGTAGTATGGCAATTGTATTTGGCAATGCAAGAAGGGCTGGAATGGACCTAGTGCTCATCCCTTGCGATAGTACCACTGATCTATTGGGTCGTCACTATAAGCCTGTATTTGAGTCCGACCTTTACATTATAGATGGCTTTGTACCACGTACAACGAAAGCACTGGATTTACTCCTACTCGTTCAATACTACAGACTGGTATCTGAAATGCTGAATGCAAAGAATAGTCAGCACGAGAGCACTATAAAGTGCCTTTTTTATGAAAAGACCATCCAGGTTGTGAGCGACGTGGAGGATTTCTGGCCCATTTTACAACGTATGTATGCAAACTGGGACCGGATAGAGGGTTATATTGAGCGTGGTGAGGATATTCCACGTTATATCTCACAAATTGAAGAATGTTCTCTTTAATTAGCCAGTCTTATTTAATAACATCAAATCTTTGTCTCTACATCGTCGAATAGTCTATGTCTTGTCGTGGTTTTTGCGCTTTGAAGATTGCCTAACTCAACTGGCCTATCAAGGAACCAATGTGAATCATAGTAATTTGGAAAATAGCATTACCGGTTATAATTGGACCTACATCAGCACCAACCCCCTATCAGTCTCGTCTCGGCCACTTTGTTTCCAGCACTCAACTACCATTCATCTTTCAGCAAACTATAATCTTCCCCAGTAGGATTTAAGCCTCTGTGCCAGTCGTCGTCCTATTGAACTTGCGTATGGGTTTTCCCCGCATTCTCGAAACCACCAACTAGCGAATCTGCAGCATTGTTCCCGGAGACGCCTGCGTTTCTCTGTATTACATACGTCGCTCACCGCTCACGCTGCCTATCGACCACTAGCTTGCATGAATATCGAAATCCAGATTGTAAAATCGCCTATGGTATCAAACCAAAATTCCTCCAGTTGGGTTGGATTCTAAATCTACCAACAAATATTCGAGGCATAAACATTGAAAAGCCAGGGAACATAATACTAAATATATGGAGAGGTACGGAAATAACAATTCCAATCCTCCATTGAACCCACTCGCTAAGCCGCGAGGGCCATTACGGACTAACCCTGACCATCCTACCCCTAACCCGGACCCACCTAACCCGGACCCCCTAACCCTAACCCTGACCCTCCTAACCTTCCTAGAAAATTGCATTCCTATTAATATGATGAAAGGCATACCATAAAATGATTAAGGGTGAATTTGGCTTTGTCCGAAGGTTCCTAACCACAGACCTGCCGCAAACTTGTTATATGTGTTATTGATGACAGTTTGAAGACATCGGATGCACTCATAATTGGTCGGAACAACTGATGTAATCATGCAAACATCGTCATTATAGTAATTTAGTAATTTATTGTAACGCTATTTCAACCTCTCGCCGCGTGCTGATCTTGCAGGATGTACTTATGTCTTGACGATGATAGGTTTTACGCTTGTCAGTGACTACTAATGGTGCCAAGCCGTGAGGAGCGATTCTGGTGACTGAAGCGTATTCTGTAGCTTTGGAAGGGTTTTCATTTGATGACATGTGGGATTCTCATTTCTGTGACATGATGAAGAAAAGAATGTAAACATACCAGCGGTGGTAGCCACAGTATCGTTTTCGTAGACGAACTGAGCATGTTGTACTTCTTCTCGACATTAAGCTCGCTGATGTGTTTAAGCTCCTTTGAATGCGAGCAGTTGTCCATCGTGTTGTCCACTACGATGAGAATATAATGCAACGTGGTGCACCGCTCTTAAGTCGCAAGTAGCTACTATGCAATGGAAAAGACCAACAACAGCTCGAGAGACGACAATGGTAGGAACTCTGTATTATCCATTGTGATTATACGTGTCGTAGGTGCACGTATTGTGAGCAATGCCAGCAATCTCTGTGCCTTCTGTGATCTCGTACGCATGTGTTGTGATTATTGTCAATAATCTCCTTGTCTTCTGCCATTCTGTACGCAGTGAAAGAGTGAGTCAGTAATAGGAGTTTTCGTAGCCATTCTCTTATCAATCCTTCATGCATACTAGCTTTCATTAAAGCCTGCTCCATGTCTGTAATCCCATCTCGATAGCTAGGAGAATGACATAATTCACATGGTCGTCACTCATGTTCGGAACAATTCTTGGAATGCTGCAAGGACCTATTACGATTCTACTTTAACATCCCCATTAATTTTGACGTGTATTCGCTTCCAAATGGTTGCCAAACATCCCCATTAATTTTGACATGCATTTGACCTTTTATCGCATCTCTCACTTTAACATCCCCATTTATCCTAACGTATGTTTGCTTCGAGTTAATTGTCAAACACTCTTGGGTCATACCCCTTAGGCTTCTTGGCCAACTTGGCTACCTTTCGGGGTGTGAGTGGACCTCCACTTAGAATCTGAAAGATATGAGAGTGGATTGGTGCAAGAGATGGAGATTTAAAGATGTTGTGCGAAGGAATTGGAAGTGATAGTAGTTGGTTGGTTGGAGGAAGATGAAAATAAACTGGGTAGTGACCTCCTTTTATACCCAAGTTTGGACACATAGGGACCCATCCCAAACAGGCAGTTGACACAATAGCCGGCAGATTATTACATTCTACAAAGCCGTAAGCAAATGCCGGCAGATAGTTGGTACAAGGCAGTTAAACAAACTCATGTCGATATCCGTAGATCACTGTTTATGTAACAATGTCTGCAGATGCATGTTAACGATGATATTATAGTACATACAGTGCCTGTGCATCTAAACAGACAACCAATACATGGTATATGCATTGGTACAAGCATACAGCTGTATCTCTTAATCTGGTGCCCTGCCACCTAACGCCGAGCCTGAGGATACAAACGTGCATGCAGGTCCGATCCTTCATCCTGTTCCTAATATTAAACAGTTTGACATTTCAATGACTTTGAAGACCAGCATACTTGTACATAGAAAATCTGGGGTTTTCAAGAAGATACCACCAACTTGGACTTTGCTTTTACTCTGTCGAGGTTCAACTCAGAACTGTCGGTCGGTCACGTGCCTGGGAGAGTGGGGGCGTTGCGAATCCAAAAATTCCGTTCTCTATTACCCCCGCTCCCATTCCATCACCACAATTTCGCTTTAGATAGCGATACGGCCTAGATACAATGAGGTCTTTTCCTTTGAGTTTTCTACCTACAAACTGCTATTTAAATAGCGGGTGATGACCCTAGACACTCTAGTTGTCGGGATTTTGAGCTTGTTGTCTTCATCTCTTGTCAGTTTGCCGGCCTTTGCTGGTCTCCTCCTTCCTCTCAGGTCCTCTCTCAATCTTGTGCAGGTCTCTCGGCTTATCATAGCGCTTTGGTGGAAGCCAAGCCTTGGTGTGAACCCGCTCAATAACAAAGAAATCCTGTCCAGGACCACTCGGACGAGCATTCCGCAACCGCATTCCCAACTCCCGAAGATCCTCATCAGAAAGGTCGCGATCAGCTGGTAGCTGGTCGTATTGCCTCATGAAGCCCATGGAGATCAAGGCTCATGCAACATCTTGCAACCAGTCCCGATGTTTCATTTGCTTCAGGAGTTTGCCGTTCGCATCCAAGATACCAGTGTCGCGAAGCTCTGCGCAATGGAGTCGAAAGAGAAAAAAATGCGTTGCAAGCTGCTGTATCGAGTAGCCACCAAAACAAGGGTAACCAACCCCGGGACCCAGACTTATGAGAGGTGTAGTAGCTTCGGGACTGTACGGCTCGGTCTACACCATTCATGTAGTTGTTGTAGTCGTCAATGATGCAGGGAATTAGAAGCCAATGACGGCCAGACTCTCCAAACGCTTCCCAGACGGAAGGTCTTGGGTTTTTCGGCTTGCAACGTGCTTTTACAACGAAATGCTACATAAGCCTGTGAGGATTGTGGGCCGTAGTCATTATGAACCCAGGCATTGTCTCGCCATATGTAGTTGAGCAATCCATTAACGAACCTCCATCTCCAGCTAGTTCCATGGTTTCCGGGTTGTACCTATCCGTTGCTGCCATATTTTTGAGTCATTCAGGAAAATCTTTGTTGACTTTAATGCCAATGCGACCGTACAGGTTGCACCATTTTTGAGTGTAAATCTGTTCTGTTGTAAAGCCATGTTCGCAAAAAAGGGAATTATATGCTCACCAGCCCCCGGAAGCTCACCACGCTTGCCACCTCACCACAAAAAAATCCCCAACATAACCAGAAAAATGCTGTTGTAATAATTTGTAGCCCTCTTCGGTAGGCTTCCGTTCAGCCTTTGTCCGATGGCTTACTCTTCCTTTAGTTTTTGCCATGCTTTCGTCAATAGCGCAACAGGTGCCGGGGGAGAGGTATTGTTGAAACAAATTCCGAGGACGAACTGCAGGAGGCTCCACCTTAAAGTACCACCTTTCTTTTTGCTCCTCTTATCCAGCTGAAGGGCCATAGATGTGAAAATATCGACAAATTCGCTCGAACTGTACCAACGACATATGCTCGGAAATTTGTCAAATGGGATTTCGAGTACCCCATGCGATCGATAGATCGGTCACCTCAAACACGGCCAGATAGAGATTAATCCCTATCCAGAACATGATTTCGGCAGAAGAAACTGGAGCCCATGGCCGTGTATGAGCTGCTGGATTTTCGGGGTCGGCATTATTCCAGTCACGGAGGTGGTCGGCATATTTGTTGGTCTTGTCGGCAAGGAACTCGAAAATCTCGTTGGTGAAGAAGAGAAAAAAATATCGGACAGAGTGGAGCAGTTTGCTGGCGAAGTTTTCGGGAAGTTTGGTGGCATCATCAACAAATGTTTCACCTTCCCATTCACCGGGATTATATTTTTCAATGCCGGGATTTGGTCTTCAAGTATGAACGTTTGGAGGTACATAATCCTTTGGAAGAGGGAGTATATTGGTGCTTCCGCCGATTTCTGAGGCAGAGATAAATCCAGGGGCCCACGGAATGCCATTGTCTGGTTCTAGTCTGGGATTCCCCATCTTCATGTTAGTGATGGGGACCCCCAAGACCCTGAAAAGTTCATCTTTTGTATGCTTTCACGGTATTCCTCATCACTAACCGACAATTGGGAAAATCAAAAAAAAAGGCATCGCTCAGACTCGCGCCAGTATACTCTTGGCATGACATTGACAAGGGCTGTGTAAGGTCCTTGGTATTTGAATAAGCAGTCACCGGCAATTTTACATTCATGTACATAAGGGGATCTGACCATCTCTGTAACTTTTCGATATTATTTTTAGGCATCTGAAGATTTCGAGCAAGGTTCTTGTATATAAAATGTTCTCAAAACACGCTTTCAACTTACTTATGCTCTTGTTGTTTTGATCTCATGCGATTATGTCATCTTTTTTTGTACTTGGCTGTGACCATGTGACTGAACTGTGAAATGCTAGTGCAACACCAAAGCAATCACCCCCTCCCTATCAAATCTCCAATCGTCAGGGGCGTGCACGCAAACAATATTAACAGCCCAACTGTGTCCCAAACACACGACTCCTGCTGCGACAAAAAAAAAACCCAACACCCTTTTGTTGAACATTGCCTGTTTTTTCTCTTTATTTATTATTTCTCTTCTTTGCTATTCTTTTCAATGGCAGCCAGTCGCCCCTCTAGAAAATCTAATACAACACTTAATGCTCCTGCCTCCAAGAAGGCTAGGACGGAGAATCTCTTCGATACGAATTATTGTGATGATGTCATTCAGATGCCCATCAATATCCCCGACATCCCAGAAGTTGACAGAACCTTTGATGGTATTTTGATTGGTATGGACACTGTTCGTTATATGCTCGAGACTACAGTATGTTTGTCCCATGTGTGCGAGTGTAGAGTATGCGAGGGGGCTGTAATGGCCATACTAACCATACTGTAGGATTCTACGGCATGGATGGGAAAAACACGTCAGTTCTGGATGCAGTTCTCTTTTGTCGCTTTTACGATTGGTGACTTCAAGGAGACTTGGTCAGAGAAGATGTTCCAATTGCTCTGTCCACGTCCCCTGACTACCAAGCTTATCCAGCGCAATGACCTATTCCAATACTTCAAGGATCAGTACGATTCCATGCAGAAAGTTTACAATAGTATGGCTGCGGTTTTTGGGGGAGCTTGGTTGGATTCCCCAGCTGGTCAGCATCTTCAGGAGCTTGCCACTGCTGATCCAAATGGAAATTTCGATTTCGATTTGCCAAATTCGGCCAGTGATCTCTACAAATGGAAAGGTTTTGCTGGTCTTGAGTTTCCTTTCTATTCTCTTGTTGCCTTTTTGCTGGAGCCATTGAGGTGTCTTGAGACCGTCCCTACCAGTGATGGCAATATTAGTTGGATTTCCGCCGAATCTGACCCAGATGGGTATTGGACAGATAGTCAGTGGAACAGGGTATGCCGTCTTATTATTTCTTGGGTTGTTACTGTTGGGTTATATGGGAGGCTTGCCCGTCGCGAGGGTTGCCTTGAGATGGCTGACATTCATACAATTGCGCCATCCAAATATCAAGGTAATACTCTTTATCCTCCCTTGTTTTATCAGCTGCTGATTGTATATAGTACGTCCTCCCAGGATGAAGAATGTCGTGAATCTGGGCATCTTCCTTGACGACATGATCCCAACTACGAATCACAAGCCTTCTGATGACTTGCGTACCCTTCCTGCTGCAAACTGTCACTATTATACATTGGCTGCTGTGATTGCCGGACATCGAGAGAGAGAGACCAGCGTCGATTATGGCAAGGGTACCCAAGGCGAGCCATTTAATCGCATTGGATCGTTGCCTGTCGATTACGACTGTTGGGTCGATGATAGCAATGACGAGAAATCTCGGGGGGTACAGGGCTATCAGCCTGTCTTTAGTGGCATTCATCCAATCACGAAACATAATGCTGCATCCATTGCCAGGCATGTTGATTCCGAGAGCCGTCAACTTCCAGATACTGTCCTCCAAGACACCTCTAAATTTGGCGTTAAGCAGAAGAAGGAGTCCAATGGGAGAGTTACTCATAGTCTGGGAGATACGCCTCATGATCCTGGCGACGAGGTTGGTGCTTACATCAAGAAGTCAATCCACATCTCCAACCAGCCATTATCGACTCCACGAGCAAACCTGGGCTGTGCTTTTTCTGTTCTCAATGAAGCTGGCCAATTCCGTCTTGTTCGTGAACGCCTCCTTACACGTCTTGATGTCATCACTGCTGAAGTTGCTAAGCTCCAGAATGAGGCTGCTAGGATCAAGATATGGACCCAGCAGCTTGACAGTGA